>CAWUFW010017876.1:0-244907 GCA_963921515.1 Calotriton arnoldi
GAACGTCGAAGGGCCAGGATTCTTCTGTAGAGCGTCGTCCAGGGGTTATCTGCTTTGCAATGGCAAGGTTCCCCCTCTTATACTAAAAAGAGGGGATGGACTAGCTCTATGACCCCACCTATGGGAGGGTCAAGGGAGGGGTGGCTACACCCACTTCCCTTTGTCCAGTTTCGCGCCAGAGCAGGGGCAGGTAGCCCCTGAGCTGGTTTGAACTGGCATATGCACAGAGGAGCCTTCTGCTCCCCCAGTGCAGGACTTCAAAGCACTCTAAGAGTGCACCCACCCAGCCCCAATACACTAAACCCTGTCTGGAAGGTGGTTACACCTCCCTGTGACAGGATGCCTATTGTTGGGCTTCCTCCACTGTGAGTTTCGGTCATCAGCAGGAGGGCAGCCCAGTGTCTGTGACTGGTGGCATCCATTTTGTGATGCCAGGGCTCTTTAGGATTCTACCGCGTTTCCACAGCAGGTACATGTCTTATCCCTCTAGAAGGGTGGAATGCTACCCCCGCCGCCAAGATTGGCGGGGGGTAGTATTCCAAGATGTTTGACACCAAACACGACATGTTTTGATGCAGCCATTCCAAAGTTAGCATTTACCGCGAGGATATAATGCACTTAATAGTATATGGTTTAACCGCATCCACAAACAGCACCAGAGAATAGACTCTGAGAGCTGCAGAGGGGCCCTGCTCAGGCAGAGGCACCCCCTCACATAGAAGCCAAGCACCCTGCCCTCAGGATTGATAGGGCCTGCCTTAGGGGTGACTGATAGGTTTATATGTGTGTGCAGGAGAGATATAGGAAACCTATATCTCAGTGAGGGGTGCTAGCACCACCTCACCCAGGCTGCAGTAGCAGGCCTGTGGTGTCAGATTTAGACTGCTTCCCAGGGGTGGCATAACACATGCTGCAGCCCCTGGTAGGCCTGTGAAGTACCTATGCCCTTGGCACCTAAGGTACCATATACTAGGGACTCATAAGGCACCACAGTATCCAATCACTAGTGCACCTAGAGTGCACTCCATGTCGTTTAGAGAGAACAGAGAGGCTGGGGCCCTGATTGGCAGGGACCCAGCCAGACTATAGCCAGAAACCAGTGCTAACATCAGAAAAAAAGTGGGGGCAACATAAGAGGCAGATCCTACTCTCCTACACAACCCCCCAAACGTAGGGACACTAAACTAACCTTGACCAGTTGAGTCTTCGTGTTCAAAGTGGAAATACCTTGAGAGTCCATCTGCATTGGCATGTTGGGTCCCAGGCCTATGTTCCACTGTATAGTCCATCCCCTGTAGGGAAATGGACCACCTCAAAAGTTTTGGGTTTTCACCTTTCATCTGCTTTAGCCATAGGAGGGGCTTGTGGTCAGTCTGAACTATGAAGTGAGTACCAAACAAGTATGGCCTCAGCTTCTTCAGGGCCCATACCACAGCAAAGGCCTCCCTCTCTATAGCTGACCAACGTTTCTCTCTAGGGGTCAGCCTTCTGCTAATAAAAGCTACTGGCTGGTCTTGACCTTCATCATTCAGTTGAGACAGTACAGCTCCCACACCCAGCTCAGAAGCATCTGTTTGGACAATGAACTTTTTGGTGTAGTCTGGACTCTGTAAGATGGGGGCAGTGCACATGGCCTGCTTTAGGTCTTCAAATGCCTTTTGACAGCTAGCTGTCCACTGAACCTTTTTTGGCATTTTCTTAGAGGTAAGATCATTCAAGGGGGTCACTATAGATCCATATCCCTTGACAAACCTCCTATAGTACCCAGTCAGGCCTAAGAAGGCTCTCACCTGTGTCTGGGTGGTTGGAGCAACCCATTCCAGTATGGTTTGGATTTTGCTCTGCAAAGGCTGAACCTGGCCTCCACCTACAAGGTGGCCCAGGTACACAACCTGACTCTGCCCTATCTGGCACTTGGTGGCCTTGATAGTGAGGCCTGCTTTCTGCAGGGCCTCCAAAACATTTCTGAGGTGGACCAGGTGATCCTGCCAGGAGGAACTAAAGACAGCAATATCATCTAGATAAGCTGAGCAATAAGTTTCCATCCCTGCCAGAACTTTATTCACCAACCTCTGAAAAGTGGCAGGTGCATTTTTCAATCCAAAGGGCATCACCACAAAGTGGTAGTGCCCACCAGGAGTCGAAAATGCTGTTTTGGCTTTTGCATCATCAGCTAATCTGATTTGCCAGTAGCCAGCTGTTAGGTCAAATGTGCTTAGATACTTGGCTGAGGCCAAAGTATCAATCAGCTCATCTGCCCTTGGTATGGGATAGGCATCAGTCCTAGTGACTGCATTGAGGCCTCTGTAGTCTACACAAAACCTCATTTCTTTCTTACCACCCTGGGTATGAGGCTTGGGTACCAGGACTACTGGGCTAGCCCAAGGGCTATCTGAAGGCTCAATCACGCCTAACTCCAACATTTTCTGGACTTCAGTCCTGATACAGTCCCTGACATGGTCAGGTTGCCTGTAGATTTTATTCTTGACAGGCAGACTGTCCCCAGTGTCCACCTCATGGGTGCACCAGGTAGTCTGACTAGGGGTCAGGCTAAACATATGTCTAAACTGTTGCAGAACTTGTCTGCACTCAGTTTGCTGATGGTCAGTGAGGCTGCTTGCCAAAGCAACACCATCTACTGACCCATCATCAGGGTTCTGAGAGAGCAGGTCAGGGAGAGGGTCACTCTCCTCCTCCTGGTCCTCATCAGTTGCCATGAGCAAGCCCATGTCAGCCCTGTCAACATATGGCTTTAATCTGTTGACATGAAGCACCCTTAGGGGGCTCCTGGGAGTTCCAAGATTCACCAGATAGGTGACTTCTCCCTTCTGTTCAACTATTGTATGGGGGCCACTCCATTTGTCCTGGAGGGCTGCTGGGGCCACAGGCTCCAACACCCACACTTTCTGTCCTGGCTGGTATACAGTCAGCACAGCCTTTGGTCATGCCAAGCTTTTTGCAATTCTTGGCTGGCCTCCAGGTTTTTGGTTGCCTTTTTCATGTACTCTGCCATCCGGGAGCGGAGACCAAGTACATAGTCCATCACATCTTGTTTGGGGGGCTTGAGAGGTAACTCCCAGCCCTCTTTTACCAAACATAGTGGACCTCTCACAGGATGCCCAAACAGAAGCTCAAATGGGCTGTAGCCAACCCCTTCTGTGGAACCTCTCTGTATGCAAACAAAAGGCAAGGAAGAAGAAGGTCCCATTTCCGCCTAAGCTTCTCTGGGAGTCCCTTAATCATTCCTTTCAAGGTCTTGTTGAAGCGTTCAACTAAACCATTGCATTGTGGGTGATAGGGAGTGGTGAACTTATAAGTTACACCACACTCCTTCCACATTGCTTTCAGATATCCTGACATGAAGTTGGTACCTCTGTCAGAAATGACCTCCTTTGGAAAACCCACTCTGGAGAAAACTCCAATGAGGGCTCTTGCCACCACAGGTGCTGTGGTGGTCCTCAGAGGAATTGCCTCTGGGTACCTGGTGGCATGATCCACTACCACCAGGATAAATCTGTGCCCAGATGCAGTCTGAGGGTCAAGGGGACCAACAATGTCAATCCCTACCCTTTCAAAGGGTACCCCCACCACAGGTAGTGGTATCAGGGGGCCTTTGTTGTGCCACCTGCCTTACCACTGGCTTGGCAAGTGACACAGGAGCGACAAAACTCCTTTGTGTCCTCTGACATATGTGGCCAATGAAAATGTGGAACAAGCCTGTCCCAGGTCTTGTTTTGGCCCAAGTGTCCTGCCAATGGGATATCATGTGCTAAGGTCAAGAGGAACCCCCTAAACTTCTGAGGTATTACCAACCTCCTGGTGGCTCCAGGGGCTGGGTCTCTACCCTCAGAATATAGGAGTCCCTCATCCCAATAAACTTTATGGGACCCACTAGCACTCCCAGCAGCCTCAGCAGCAGCCTGCTGTCTGAGGGGTTCAAGAGAGGGGCAGCACTGTTGCTCCTTGCTCAGATCTTCCCTGGAAGGGCCCCCTGCCCCCAAGAACTCAACCTGGTCAGGTTCAAGTTCCTCTGGGGCAGTTCCTTCTTCAGGTTCTGCTTCACCCCCTCTGGAAGTGAATCCTTGATCTGAGACAGAGGGGAAGGCACTGCCTTAACCCTACTGCTCCTCCTCTTGGGAAGCATCTGGTCCATTGTTCCAGGATCCAGAGCTGGTTCAGTGTCATGCATTCTTGCTTGTGACCTGGTCACAGCAAATACCTCTGCAGGGATGCCCAACATCTCAGCATGAGTCCATAACTCTACTTCAGACCAGGCTGAAGTCTCTAGATCATTGCCCAACAGACATTCTACAGGGAGGTCTGCACTGACTACAACCTTCTTGAGGCCAGTTACCCCTCCCCAGGAGAAATTCACAACTGCCAGACTATGGTTGGTCTGGACATTGCTTGCATTGGTCACCTGGTACATTTCACCCAGGATGATCTGTCCAGGGTCCACTAGGTCCTCTGCCACCATGGTGACACTAGCACCTGTGTCCCTAAATGCCAAAGCCTGTTTGCCATTTATCAAAGGCTGCTGTTTGTACTTGCCCAGATTACTGGGGCTTACTAGGAAGGACATATCAATGTTTCCCTCACAAATCAGCATTGCCTGAGTGGTCACTCTGACTAGGTCAGAATCCACTTCAGAACCCAGGGTCAACCCTACTACACCCTTATTCTGAGTACCACCTCCACCAGTAGCTGAGCTAGGGGGCACAGTTGCCTTAGGGGCAGGAGTGGTGGTGGTTTGGTCTTTGGACTTGGTACAATCAGAAGTCCAGTGCCCTTTCTGTTTACAGAATTTGCACCAGGGCTTCTTTTGGCCTTTTCCCTTGTTGGACTGTGACTCCCCACCAGATGCAGATTTTTGGGGCCCTTGTGAAGACTTCTGGTCTTTTGACTTATCCCCACCTTTCTCAGAGCCTTTAGGATCTTGCTTCTTAGTGTCACCCCCTTGGTTCTGGGTTTTCTGCCTCACCCTGGTTCTGACCCATTTGTCTGCCTTCTTTCCCAATTCTTGGGGAGAGGTCAGATCAGAGTCCACCAGGTACTGATGCAACAACTGGTTCTGGCAATTATTTAGGATCTGTTCTCTCATCATCAGATTATACAATCCCTTGAAATCAGTAACCCTACTGCCAACCAGCCAACCCTCTAGAGCCTTGGTTGCACAATCAACAAAGTCAGTCCAGTCCTGAGTCTGTGCCTTCTGGGTATCTCTGAACTTCAACCTGTACTGCTCAGTGGTTAAGCCAAACCCATCTATCAGTGCACTCTTCAGGACCTCATAATCATCAGCATCCTCCTCTCTAACAGTGAGGAGCTTGTCTCTTCCTTTATCTGAAAAGGAGAGCCACAAGATTGCTGCCCACTGCTTTTGGGGGACCTGCTGTACTCTACAGGCCCTCTCCATAGCAGTTATCCACTTGTGGATATCATCCCCACTCTGGTAGGGAGGAACAACCTTGCTCAGGTTCCTATGGTCAGGAATATATTCTCTGCCTCTAGGGACACTGTTGCTGCCACCAGGGGGTTCTAACCCCTCTTTTCTAGAAGCTCTCTGGATCTCCAGGGCTTCCCTATCCAGTGCCAACTGCTTGGTTCTGAGGGCCACTCTGGCTTCCTCATACTGGAGCAGTTTGCACCTTCTCTCAGAGGAGGTCTCTCTTAAGGGAAAGTATGAGTTCCTCTGCTGGACAAATTCTCTGCCAGAGTGATAAGAGTGGTCAGATTCCCTGGAAGGGGATCTGTGCCTCTCCTCCTCTCTGTCAGTTCTCTTATGGAGAATTCCTCTGTCCTTTTCAGGCCCCTTGGAGCCTGGCCCTTCAATCACAGAGTCTTGGTCATTCTGATTTTCATCATCTGACCCAGATACTATGACTGACCCACCCACTGATTCAAACCCTTTAGCTCCTAGAGCCAATCTAAGGTCATCTGCTGTCAGCAGATCTATCAGGTGGAGTGTTGAGGGACTCTGTCCTATCCTCAGGTGTCTGTCAACACACATGGCTCTCAAGTCAGAGAAAGCCATGTCCTTATACTGAGGCTGAGTGGATCCACTGGGTCCACCCTTTAAGGACATTCTAGTGTTGTGCAGTGTTGTACTACCTACACTAGTTTGTGGCCTACTGATCCTAGCTTGAGCTGTGGAAAGGGTGTGCTATCCCTTGGCACACAGCTCTAAGTTCAGTAGAACTTATTGATACTAAGCTTGACTTTATATGTACCTTGAGTACCTATAATGGTTTTCAGTTAGTAATTCAAATAGAGATTTTCTGGTAAAACAATGGCAAGCTGGAATCCCACACGCTGCCCACCAATGTGAGAAGTTGGCCTGGTATATGCTGTTCACTAATTAAAGTGGACACCTTGCACCAGGGCAAATCGACTCTTATGGTAGATAGGTTTAAGACAACCTTTTAAAGAAAGCTATCCTAGTGGTAGCTGTGGAGAGCAGCCTTCAGGCTAAGTCTCGGAGGAATGTAAAGCAGCTTGTTTTACCATATAATCTCTTGAATCACCAAATGAAAAGACACCACACAGGTATATACATCAAATATATATGTATTTATTTCTAAATAACTCTCTACTAATCTCTTTATGAGATTAGAAGACAAACATATGCACAAATCAACGTTTCACAATAAGTTAAGCACAAAATATGGCTGGGGCCCTAGGGGCGTACCAGACCATATACTAAGTAAGAGACTTAGAAACAACGACTTGCAAGGAGACAAGGCCTAGGGCCTTCAGAAGTGCTGGGGCCTCACGAAACCACCCAAGGCAGGTAAGTAAAGGACCCACGGGGGACGCGTGCAGTGTGGATACACAGGCGCGAATCGCCGTTAACTTCAATGGGGCAAGTCGCGGTTGGAAATAAAGAGTTTTAGGATACTTCGGGAGAACCTACAAGCAAGTCACTTACAGGGTAAGTAGTTCTAGGGCCCACACCCACAGGAGCACCGTAGTGCTGGAGTTACCTCACCCAGGGAAGCCGGGTGCACAGGTGTCCTTTGGTGTCGGGTCGCGGCGTCGTTTTCAATGGCGAACAAAGAAGACTTGCTGCTTGCGGGAGCTGAAGAAGTGTCCGGTGGAATCCAAGCCTGGATTCTGAAGAAGGATGACCTGAAAGCAGAGGGGACAGTGTTCAAAGTCAGTGACCCGGGGCAAGGAAGATGGATGCCCCCCGTCGTCGGTCGCTTCAGGTCGGTTGCGGGTGCCTTGACTCTTCAGCCACGTGGTCCAGGAGGCGTCGACGACGACCAGGAGCTGGATTCGGTGTGTCCCTCGACGTCTGCAGCTGACTGCGGTGTCGGCAACTCGATAGGAGCCAACAAGCCTTGGCAGCCGCAAGTCTCGGGGAGATGAAGAAAAGTCGAGGGCACAGACCAGCAAGGTCTGAGGGTAAGTCAGGGCAGGCCTGGAGCAACCAGGGGAGCCCTTTGGTTTCTTTAAGAAGTCTTCTGGGGACCCACAAGCCAGCGGGCCAGGGATCGCGAAGACACCTCGGGCGGAATCACTCAACAGGGGCCCACGGTCACTCGGGACGGTGTAGGCCTCTGATCTTCGGAGGGATTCCTGCTGGAGGTCGGGACCACACGTGGTCCAAAGCACAGGTTCGTAGAACGTTGTGAAGGGGTTGCACTCGACAATAGTGCACGGTACCCAGGGGTCGCGGTTCCTCGTTACTCGTGGGGTCCACTTGCCTCAGCTTCGCTGGGGACTCACGATGGCCTGGGAGAGGTCAGGAAATCCACTTCTTGGGCTGCAGAAACTTCGGACTCCGGCGGGAGCGGCGTAGTTTGCGACCGTCGTTGTCGTTTTTGGTGCCTGCCAAGCAGGGGAGTCACTCCTTGACTCCAAGGGAGATTCTTCTGTCTTCCAAAGGTAGTGGAACGTCGAAGGGCCAGGATTCTTCTGTAGAGCGTCGTCCAGGGGTTATCTGCTTTGCAATGGCAAGGTTCCCCCTCTTATACTAAAAAGAGGGGATGGACTAGCTCTATGACCCCACCTATGGGAGGGTCAAGGGAGGGGGTGGCTACACCCACTTCCCTTTGTCCAGTTTCGCGCCAGAGCAGGGGCAGGTATCCCCTGAGCTGGTTTGAACTGGCATATGCACAGAGGAGCCTTCTGCTCCCCCAGTGCAGGACTTCAAAGCACTCTAAGAGTGCACCCACCCAGCCCCAATACACTAAACCCTGTCTGGAAGGTGGTTACACCTCCCTGTGACAGGATGCCTATTGTTGGGCTTCCTCCACTGTGAGTTTCGGTCATCAGCAGGAGGGCAGCCCAGTGTCTGTGACTGGTGGCATCCATTTTGTGATGCCAGGGCTCTTTAGGATTCTACCGCGTTTCCACAGCAGGTACATGTCTTATCCCTCTAGAAGGGTGGAATGCTACCCCCGCCGCCAATATTGGCGGGGGGTAGTATTCCAAGATGTTTGACACCAAACACGACATGTTTTGATGCAGCCATTCCAAAGTTAGCATTTACCGCGAGGATATAATGCACTTAATAGTATATGGTTTAACCGCATCCACAAACAGCACCAGAGAATAGACTCTGAGAGCTGCAGAGGGGCCCTGCTCAGGCAGAGGCACCCCCTCACATAGAAGCCAAGCACCCTGCCCTCAGGATTGATAGGGCCTGCCTTAGGGGTGACTGATAGGTTTATATGTGTGTGCAGGAGAGATATAGGAAACCTATATCTCAGTGAGGGGTGCTAGCACCACCTCACCCAGGCTGCAGTAGCAGGCCTGTGGTGTCAGATTTAGACTGCTTCCCAGGGGTGGCATAACACATGCTGCAGCCCCTGGTAGGCCTGTGAAGTACCTATGCCCTTGGCACCTAAGGTACCATATACTAGGGACTCATAAGGCACCACAGTATCCAATCACTAGTGCACCTAGAGTGCACTCCATGTCGTTTAGAGAGAACAGAGAGGCTGGGGCCCTGATTGGCAGGGACCCAGCCAGACTATAGCCAGAAACCAGTGCTAACATCAGAAAAAAAGTGGGGGCAACATAAGAGGCAGATCCTACTCTCCTACAATTAGTATCTCCAGTAAGGAAATTCTTGAGGCCAGAGATTTGTTTATAAGGAGCTATGCCAGTTCGTGTTAAAGAGGCTTGCTCTCTGGGCTAGACAATGCTATCTTCATACACCTACAGCAGAGTTGTTTAACCCAAGACCCCCTTGAGTGAACACATTTGGATGAGGCCCCCAAATATCATATCAGCTACTATTTTCTCACAATTCATACGTGAAATGTTGAATATTGGGAGTTAACTAACATATTGTGGCATTTCATGAAAAGTAGACCTACATTGACATTTAGTTGAGCTTTATATACATTTTCACAACTCATATTTGCCAGCTAAGCATGTTGAGGGAAGACTGTAGTGACTGTATAAAGAATAACTCCAGAAATGATGTCCAGTGTTGGTACTTTCGCTCACTCTAAATCCAGTATTATTATTTTTTTAAACTATTGATTGCTGCCTTTAACCTTTTTTTCAGTAGATTTTTAAGTTTTTAAGATTTGCCGTGATGTTCATACTTTCCTTATAAAGTCTCATTTTCCCAGGAACTTCGGAAAAGTGTTACTGATTTTCAGAGATGCCTGAGCAGTGGCTGATGTAGCCTGTAGTCTTCTGGGTGCCGATGGCCCATGTCTGCCTGAAACTCCCTTTGCACTCCGCAGAGGGTAACTTACAAAAACATAAAGTAGGGACCGATTCATTGACTAAAAGAAAAGAAAAGCAAATGACTCCCACCAGTAAGTACAAAATAAAACACCTTTGCAGCACTATAACTTGCACAGCCTTTGCTAGCGACCAATGGTTTCCATAAGTTCCAGCACTCAGAACTATGATGTGCTCTGGCACTTGGAGTATAAATAAGGGCGCACTTTCTACTGTTGCTAGTCCCGAAGACCTAAAACTCAGGCAAAACATAGATTCTCTTCAATCCATTCATGGGGCAAAAGAGGACAGAATGAACAAATGCTTTGTGTGAAACACAATTACAGAAATATGCTAGCAACACCTCATGGTCGTCCTTCCGTACCCCTTGGCTGCCTCGAAGGGTAAAGCCCCAGCCGCTGACAGATGTCGTTTTTGGAGGGGTGGGGGCATTTGCTAAAGTATGACTTCTGGCACGCCCTGCCCTCAATGCACGATCTGCCCAATGTAGTGTTACCATACTGCTTCTTCGAAAGAAACCATGCTTTTGCTGGCCAGCATGTGCCCCTGGTATCCCACCTCGAGGCCCTTTGATTGGCATGCAACAGAGCTAAACCACCCAAGGTGAGTTGCTATGGCCAGGGAAAATACTTGCTGCCCCCAAGTCTGATGAATGGCTGCATGAGAATGTAGCCACAAGCGAACTAGGAAACATGGCTGGAGATCTGTTACCAGCACAATGCTAGACAAACCAAATGCCAGTGTCAGAATTTATCAATGGACCCTTGCTGAGGTACACCAGCTCGTGCAAGAATGCACGGTCGTCCATTAGTAGTAGGGTGTATTTGTAAATCTCCTCGGGTCAGACCATGCCACTGCCTTTTTCACAGTGAACCGTCAGCAATTCAGCTACCCCATGTCCCTCAGAGCAGCGGCTAAACCCTGAACTGGCCACCAAGGATGAACAGCTGTTGCACTGCTCTTACTTGTTCACTCGCCCTACATGCTCTTTTCACTAAGCCTGACTATTAGATAGTCTCAAGTGCTCAGAACTGCTGAAGAATCATCATTCATTGCAGTTTCCTCGTCGGATGGTGCTATGGTGCTCTGATTATCAATCAAGGACGTCAATTAAACCAAATGCCAGGGGTATCAGAAGTGATATCACATGCCCCTTGGCCTTAATGACATCACCAGTAGTGACATCATATGACCTTTGACCTTTTCCCAGGAGGGCATCTCACATGATCTTCGGCCTGACGACATCGCATTAAGTGACTTCGCTGAAGTTCCATAATAATTGCATGAGTAATATAACACTTCAAAACAGACACATCCATGGTGAGTCAAGCCAATGAAGCCTGACGCTCCCCAGGAGATGACTCAATTTTTTCAAAATGTGCTATGAGTGTCCCATATGTCAAAAAATAAAAAATCCACTGTGCCAAGGCCAGCATTTTGTAATGAATTCCCCCTCAGGCCAAAAACTACATAAAATATACCAGAGTCAGGATGTTGACATTCATGCCATCCCTATACCACGAGTGTCCCTTTTGGGTTACCTCAATATGTCAGGGTCAGCATTTTGTCATGTTCACCCCCTCTCATATGCCACAGTTTTCCTCCCTCATGACAGTAATTACCTACAGTGTGCTAGTACCACCGTTGCCACAGATGCCCTAAGCCAAGATTGTTCTCAAGCATGCCAGCTCCAGCTTTTTCCACAGGTGCTCTTTATGACAAAAATTACCTCTAGTATGCCAATAACAGTATTTTAACATTATGACAAGAACTACCGCTAGTCTGTCAGTATTTTTTCACATGTGTCTGTCATGCTAAGTATTGCCAGCTCTAATATTTTGCCATGGGTGCCTCCATAAGACAAGAATTATCTTCACTATGCCAGAGCAAACACCAGACTCACAAGTGTAAAACCACATTCTAACTCACGCTCACTTTCATTCACTCACTCACACTCATTCCCACTCTCTCACTCTCACTTATACATTTTCACTAACTTGCGTTCGCTCATTCATTGTCACTCACTCTGGTGCACTCACTCTTACTCTCACTCCTTAATTCCCACTCACTCTCACTTTTCACTCACACTGACTCACTATTCACATGGACTCAAATTCACTCTCACTCTTAGTCGTACTTTTTCACTCACACTCATTTGTACTCACTCTTCCTCTTATGACTCTTTTTTCTCAGTCACTCACAGTCCTTCACTCTCATTCTCACTCACATTGATTCCCACTATCTAACACTATATCACACTCATTCATTCTCACTCACTCACTTGGAGTCACTCTTAGTCTCACTCACTCTGTCTCACTCATACTTACATACTCACACATTATCACTCACTACCTGCCACTGACTCTCATTCGCTTTCACTCACACACACGCTTGCACATACACACACTCACATGCATTCTCTCTCTCACATGCACACACTCTCACCCGCAAGCACCCACTCAACATATATTTTAAAGTATTTTATTTACTTACCTCAGCTGTCAGGGAAGCTCCCATTCCAGCTGATTGTCCTCCGTTTTACTACAACTAATATAAAATTATTCACTATTAGTTTAGTAAAAAAGATTTGCAGAAAGCCAGGAGAGTGGAGCCTCAACCAACACCCAAAAGGACGAGCTGCCCCAGTGTTCCTGGCACTGAGTTTGCTGCCTCCGAGGCCAGGTTTTGCAAAGGCAGTGCTAGGTCGCAAGGGCTAATCCAGGGGTCGCAGCTGTGACCCCTAAATGACGTACATGAGCGTTGTCTTCGTTTTAGATGTATTTTCACACTATGATCAGCCACGGTCATGTTGTCTGTCAGGGTGAACTGGAACTTCCAAGCAATAGTTTTATGTGGTAACTTGTGGAGCCGACATCTGGTGGGTCCATTCTTTAAAAAAAAAAAAAAAAAAAACATCAGTTTTCAGTGACGCAGACAGTGTGAAAATATATCTGATTAAACATTTCGAATGCTAGCATAGTGACTCCTAGCATTGGGGCTAGAAATGGCGCGTTTATTTGTAAATAGCTGGAAGGTTGTGCAGCTCACTCACCTTTGTGGAGATTGCAATGTTGGAACTGTACATAAATGTAACTCATTGCGGCGCTCTAGTGTCTCTTCGTTGTGGTGTGTGCTGGACGAAGACTCAAAACATAGCAAACTGTGAATTTCATACAAAAAGCATTACACATTCACCTCATTTTTGCCATCATTCACTTGAATAAACTCTGTCACCTAATTATAAAATATATCCATATTTTATCCAATTTATTTCTTTACAGTGGCTAACGACTTGTTTTCTCTTGCTTTGCAGCTAGAAAATATTCAGAAACACATATGGTATATGTAAGTACAATTGCTCCTTGTATGTTTCCTTGTAATGCCCATTTGTTTAGAACGCTTGTGTTTCTGTGCAGAGTTAGTGGAACTGAAGGGACTAGTGGAGATGGAGTAGAGTCGCTGGATAATCTCCATATCCCAGACGTATACTCCTGACCATGTGCTCCTTCGCCTGATTCAGGGGACAGAGATGTTCTCAATTCTCTCTGTTCAATGTCCAGAATGCTGCATGTTACCGGAAGTTTTCTCTCTGTACAATGTCCAGAATGCTGCATGTTACCGGAAGTTTTCTCTCTGTACAATGTCCAGAATGCTGCATGTTACCGGAAGTTTTCTCTCTCTACAATGCCCAGAATGCTGCATGTTACCGGAAGTTTTCTCTCTCTACAATGTCCAGAATGCTGCATGTTACCGGAAGTTTTCTCTCTGTACAATGTCCAGAATGCTGCATGTTACCGGAAGTTTTCTCTCTGTACAATGTCCAGAATGCTGCATGTTACCGCAAGTTTTCTCTCTGCACAATGTCCAGAATGCTGCATGTTACCGGAAGTATGCTGCATGTTACCGGAAGTTTTCTCTCTGTACAATGTCCAGAATGCTGCATGTTACCGGAGGTTTTCTCTCTGTACAATGCCCAGAATGCTGCATGTTACCGGAAGTTTTCTCTCTGTACAATGTCCAGAATGCTGCATGTTACCGGAAGTTTTCTCTCAGTACAATGTCCAGCATGCTGCATGTTACCGGAATTTTTCTCTCTGTACAATGCCCAGAATGCTGCATGTTACCGGAAGTTTTCTCTCTGTACAATGTCCAGAATGCTGCATGTTACCGGAAGTTTTCTCTCTGTACAATGTCCAGAATGCTGCATGTTACCGAAAGTTTTCTCTCTGTACAATGCCAAGAAGGCTGCAGGTGACTGGAAGTTTTGCTTATGTTGATCTCTGATACACACTTTAATCGTAATTGCAAATTTGTAGCCATATGTCCAAAATCCATATTAGTAGCATGCTGTTGGGCCTTAACAGACCACCTGAGAGGGGACTAAGTAAATGAAAAAAGAAGTAACTCATTATGATCTAACGTGATATGCAGCGTTACATACATATGGCTGATGTACATAGATTGGCAACCATTATTTTGGAAACCGAGCAACGTATTAATAGGTCTGTTTGCAAAATAAGGATTTGGCGTGAGTCACAATCTACCCTACCTCATTATTATTCAAGAGATAGGCCGCAAATTGAAACTTACTCCGAGGTCACAGAACTCCATGACTGTAATCCCTGACTGTAATCACTTGTTAAATATATTTATTTTTATGCAGCCCATTTTCTTTAAAGGAAACAGTGCTGCATTAAAAAAAAAAGAAATAAACACACTTCTTTTTAACATTTACAAAGAGAAAGGTTTTCCCTCGTGAATAAAAAAAAACTTGTTTGTGAACGGATTACCACTGCCATTCAGGAGTCAATAACCTAGTAATGGTTAGCAGCTGAAACTGCGGTTGCAAACTATAGACGGCTAGCATTCCAAATCGCAGTTTGGAAAAGATGCTCTAATTCTGCCCCTTCCAAACTGCGGTGTGGTATGCATTTCTAAACCCATTTGTCAATTTGGTAAGAACTTAATGAATCGCAAAACGGGTTTAGTATTATATACACTAAAAAGCCATTTAGTAGTTGCAAAATCACAGGGTTTGCAACTCATAAAGCTTTTTGCTGATGGAATTGCAATATTACGACTCAAAATCCGTCCCCGAGGTTGTCCTCCTGTTCTGTAAATTTATCCAGTTCATTATAATTTTCTGTTACAGCTTCTTTCAATAGAATGACTCTTATATTGCTCCTCCCAGCCCACCCATTTCCGGGAAACTCCACCTAGCAGGGTCTTGCTAAAATTAATCAGATAGCAACATTTTGTAAAAGTTGGCCTGCCTGAGGGGAAAAGGGAGGGAAAGCATGCCAGCTCCTAGAAGCCTTTGACCATGTAACGTAGTACTGGGTTGCAACTAAGTTGGTAGTAATGGTTCCCAATAAATGAGAAAGAACCGCACAATCAAGAAATAGAACAAAAGTATCAACTTGTACTGTAATAAAGTGCGAATTAATTCTTGTTTAACGTAATGGTTGTTTTTGGGGTGCTAGCTTGACTCAATTGCACCTACTACCAAAAGATGCTAGTCACACAAGAGAAAAAAACTAATGTGTATGCAAACCTAAAACCGTAGAGCATTAATGAGCACACCCTTTGATATTAACGATCCACTAGGGTACTGGATAAGTAAACAGATTCCCTATGTCCAATGTCACATATACAATTCTTCAGCAAGTAATGTCAGTCGAAGCGATCAAACAGCATACAGAGTCCACAAAAGTCAAAGTTTCTTCAATTTGGCGATTTTATTCTTGTACTTCATACATCCAGCATGAAATCTGCCAATGTGCCAACACGTGTTTCGTCTACCCGTAGACTTTTTCAAGGCAGTTGGCGCGAAACTGTTATTGTGCGAGTTCTAATTCCGGTTACAGTTGACTCCTATTGGTATATACACATACATCCACAAACTATTAATAGCGTGTGTTTCCATATGATAGAAAAGCTGATTATCGGCTGATTGTATTCACATCTCACGATCCGTCTTATGATCGTTATCGGTGTGAGCGACCCAAGATTGGGATGATCCAAAGGAAACTCCCTATGTTTGGAGTCAGTGCTGGTTAAATTACGAGTGGTAACCCTGATAAGTTCCACTATCACAAAGACCGCAGAAGTGCATCCTCCACCTCGTTTGCCTCGCTGTAGAGGATCGTGGGATGTGAATACAATCAGCCGTTAATCATGCTGGATGTATGAAGTACAAGAATAAAATCGCCAAATTGAAGAAACTTTGACTTTTGTGGACTCTGTATGCTGTTTGATCGCTTCGACTGACATTACTTGCTGAAGAATTGTATATGTGACATTGGACATAGGGAATCTGTTTACTTATCCAGTACCCTAGTGGATCGTTAATATCAAAGGGTGTGCTCATTAATGCTCTATGGTTTTAGGTTAACGTAGTACTGGGTTCGATATCGCCTCTACCCTTTACCAGATGTCTCTCCAGATGCTCCAGGCCTAGGGTGTCTACACCTTCCCCAAACCTGATTGTTTTCTCCAGGTTCTCGCCTTTAGTGCGAGGGTGGTAGCCAGCCATTGAAATATTAGGCTCCTGTCAGAAATGTCTGTGAGAGCAGTTGAAAAAGCACGAAGAGCGCCCGGTACTACATAGGCTTCTGGTAACTTACGGACTTCTTATTCCAGGTCCCAAAAAGTCTGGTCTACTCTTGTCTGGACTGACATAGTTTAGTGTTTCATTCTGACTCCCACCAAACTCCTTTCTATTCTAGTCCTCAAGCATCCGACCATGTTTTTAGGTATAGGGTGCATCCCAATGAAGGCCATACTCGCTCACCTTATTCTGATGCCTTTAAATGACATACAGCAGGAGCTTGAACAACAGAAGACCTTCAGCAGGGATTTGTCATGAAAAAGTCTTTCTTCCGCTTGTCTTAAATCTTGAAGTTCGACCCCCTTGAAGGAGTGGGCTCTCTTTAACCCTATTTCTGAAAGATATCCCTTTGGGATTTGGTGTGTGGGTGTGCATTGAGCAGTGCGGTGTCCAATGGATGTGTCAACAATAGCATTGCACAGACTGAGCCTACTCTCCTCCCTGCAGAGGCGGGAAGAACGAGCCGGAGCCTGAGCAGCCCACGCCGCGGAAGGTGCAGATCCGGTCCCTGCCGTCCCTGGAGGACATCGACCCTGATGTTCTGGACTCCATGCATTCCCTGGGCTGTTTCCGGGATCGCAACAAGCTCTTGCAAGACCTACTTTCAGAGGAGTAAGACGCGGCTGTGTTTGTAATGTTTTAACATGGTAGCGGGTTTGAGTTGGCAGATCTCACGTGGGTTGCGTTGCGATGATAAGTCTTCCAGTGGGCCACAGGACCAACAGCAGTGCAGGCTGAACCACTGCTTTGCAATCCTGTGACCCCACAAAGTATCTCCTGGAATCAGTCTTCATGTGGATTGAGTCCTCTACCTCCCTGCGAAAGGGTCGCCTCTTTGGGGCGGGGAAGTGTTTATTTTCCAAGCTAGCCCGGCTCTTAGACTTCCTTGGAGATGCATGTTTTTCAGAACCTACAGATTATTTTCTCACAGCACACACACATTTTGAATTCAGTGCCAATATCAACAAAACTAAACAAAAAGCAACTTTAGTTCTGCTTGCTAGCACTGTCAAAAGTCCAGGTTATTATAAAGTGTCCATTTTATTAAGCATAATTATGCATATATTATTTTTGGGAACGGTTCATTCAGATTCTCCATGCAGGGCCAAAGATATAAGGAAAAAGTATTGTATATGGTTGCCCAATATATCAGAATAGACCAGTATTGACTGGGAACAAACATGGAATGGACGTTGGCCCTGCAAGGTGTGTAGTAAGTATTGCTACCAATGCAGCTTTGGGGGTAGCTGTATGGGCAAAGGAGCATCAATGCACCCCACTCTAAAGTTGGCTTTGAGAGAAAAAAATGCATCTTGTCTTTGCAGAATGGCAGACATTCTACAAAGACAACACTTTACAGGCAGGTCTCAAGCTTAGAATGAAAAACAACAATATAATTTGTGATGTCATTTGTAACACAATCTGTGGGGTCATGAAAAGTCCATCGAGGTTGATATTTGTGCATATTTGACCACAACGTGGGCATTTTTGGTTATTTTTGTGCTCCCACCCTGCACTAACCCCCTTCCCAGCCTGATCAGCTATGCATGTCTTTGCCCGCATGCAGCGGGCTCTGGGCACATGGCCAAGCAGTAGGCAATTTGCAGTGCGCTCTGCGACTTAGGAGGGTTTATCTTTTGAAAACAAGTAATTGCCAACATGTCCACCCTGCCACTGTGACACTGTGGACCAACCAACACTGTTTGCTTTCACCTAAGCAGCAGCTTTTTTGGTGAAAAAACCCCCAAAACAGCCCTGTCAGTGGAACACTGTAAATATGGCAGATGAGGGTCTGTTCCTTCGCGTCCCAGCTGCAGGTGGGTCTGCCAGTCACACTTTAAACAAGGTCCATTATCTTCCTTAATGTCGTGTAGTCTGTATCATTCTAGCCCAAATATCGATTGAAAATATTAAAATTTTCAAAGACAGCTATCTAGATTGATAGTTAATCATAAATAGTCATTTTTGAAAGCTTGCTGGTGAATGATATACTTCACAGACATTCACAATCGATTAATTTAAAATGCAAGTTAGGTTTAGTCTGTTTGCCATCTGAAGAGGTGTGGTGCAGCGGCCAGGGCGGCTGACTCCGGAACACGGTGGCTCACGGTTCGATCACCGGCGGCAGGTTAGCCCAGCACCTTATAACTCTGGGCAATAGCTCGCTTAATCTTCCCGACGGCCCCCAGTGCTGGGACACCTCTTTGGAGGTAGCTGTGCGCTATACAAATGCTGGTATTTCATGTAATTTCATTTCAGCCATTGGCTCTCTTGCACAATGAAATCATTTTACCTGATCACATGTGCGCATCTCCCTAAAAAGAAGTGCACTTCGGGCCAGGGCTGGTGGGCCAATACTTTACTTTGCCAATGCTTTTTCTTTCCATTCTTTATGTTTTTTTCTTACGCTTCTTTCATTTTTGTCTTTTTACTATCAGCCTTATTTAGAGTTTGGTGCATGTGGGACATCCTCCAAAAAGTGCTGGATTTCCCCTCTGTTTAATTAAAAGCGCATTGATGCTAATGGCACTTAAAATATAGGGGAAGGAACATCCGGAAATCCACCCGATATCCACCACTCAGGCAGATGTTTTCCTGTGCCAAACTCTAAATAAAATCCAATGCCTTCAGGTGACAGTTATTCAAAGCCAACAGTACCTTTTCTTTTCACCAATAAGCTTAATATTTTCCTATGAGTGTAATAAGGTCAGATCTGTTGGCTTTGCCAATGCTTCTTTCCTTTGATACCGCAGTGGGTTCCTACAGGGCTTGAGCAATGATACCTCTTATTCTGCCTCTTTACCAGTGGCCTCTTTTGAATTGCTAACAGTTCCAGTTCCCCGTAAGCAACAAGGCTTAGACAGTTCTTCATTCATTTCTATGACTATAGACTACTGCGGGCCATCTCTGTATTTGTCTTTTAGGCTGATGACAGGATGATCACTTTGCCTTTATGTGCATTGCTCAGTTTATGTTCTTAATACCATTTGATGCATTAATGGCCTTGTGTGGAAACCATGAGGGATTTTCAAGTCTTCTGCACAATTGGAGATGAAGGATTTCTGTGAGGGGCATTGAACCTCTGGCATGGACGAACAGTCTTCATAACTAGGGATGCGAAGAGGCAGGTCAGTGGGCAGACTAGAAGGGCATGAAGATAGTTTGTCATCAGTGTAGCTGTTTGTACTGCATTTGCTTAAAAGTGTTTCTGCGGTCAAAGTGGGGCTGGGTGGGAAAGGGGCTTACCCAACCTGTGCATGGAGACAGTGCTTCTACAGTCCAGAAACAGATCTAAATAAACAAGCCTTTTGCCTTCTCTGTAATTTTTTTTAAATATAGGGTTCCACAAAGAGGTGGGGTGAACTGGAGTTCCAAAGTGTGGGAAGCCCACAGGAGGCAATGCAAAGTAAGGGTGTGAGAAGGTTTTATATCTTCGCAGGTTCTGGGATTTCATGAGTGCACAATCTATTTACCTCAACACTAGTCAGGATCTTGCATCATCCTTAGTTAATCGCATGGACTTTTGTGCAAATCGGTTGTTTGATTTTGATTTTCCTTACTTTAATGTTTTTTAATCAGAGACAACCAAGAGAAAATGATCTACTTCCTATTACTGGATCGGAAAGAGAGGTATCCAAGCCACGAGGACGAGGATCTGCCCCCAAGGAATGAAATAGGTACTCTGCACAAACCTCTTCTCTGTACAGTACTGGTACAACTGTGAGGTCAGAAAGGAAGGGAGGACTTGGAATGAAAGCATGTCTCAGCAATCCTATATTAAACACTTCAATGGAGTCTCAGTCACGTTCACCTTGCTGGCCTTGTAGACAACGAATGCATCCCACATTACCCGCAATCACTGGCTTCCCACATTTCTAATGTGTATCACTCATTCCCACATTAGCGGCCTTAGACACTTCAGTAGCATCTCAACCATTCACATACCATGGGTTTCATGCACTGCAGTGGAGTCTCACTCATTCCATCAGCACTGCTCTCATTCACACAGTGGAATCCCACTCATTCCCTTATCACTGATTTCATAGACTTCAGTGGCATCTTGCCGGTTCGCCGATCAAGCAAACTGATGTTCTCTCACTCATTCTCTCATGATTAGCCTCTTAGACCGCGATAGTCCCACTCATGCCGTCATCATTGATATTGTTTGGTTCATTAAGGTGTCATTGATTCCCTCATCATTGCACATTTTAATGAAATCCTTCATTACATCTTCAGTGGAATATTTCACACCCATGTTTCGCACACTGTTGTATTTTAAGATGCTTAATAGCCTATAGAAAAAGGCAAGTAAAGTTAGTAGAGCAAATAATGAGGAAAGTTGGGACTGGTTCTGTACAAATCATTTCTTTCAGTAAATTTTTCTTTTATCCATTGCTAAGATCCCCCCAGAAAACGTGTGGACTCGCCTATGCTGAATAGACACGGCAAGCGACGACCGGAGAGGAAGTCTATGGAGGTGCTCTGTGTGACAGATGGTGGGTCCCCAGTCCCGGCACGCAGGGCGATTGAAATGACGCAACACAATCAGAGGTAGGTGATATCTGGAGCCATGGTACTCAATCGAGCACACAACTTGCTCGCTGCCTGCCAAAGTGAAGGCATAGTAAGGGCAAATTAATAGATGTACTCAGAACATGTAATTATACTTGGAATATTATATTACATGGGATTCAACCTTGTCAAGGATGAACAGTCACACCACCAGACAGTGGAGATCCCTTCTTACAATGGGTAAACCACCACCCGATATGGTGACAAAAATACTACCTGACCAATGAAGGTCAGTAGTCTACTTAGTTTTGAAAAGCCCCTTATAAAGGGTGAGTTACTGTATTTAGCAACATTAATCTCTTATAAAGTCACATGCTTTCTACATGCTTGTGGTTGGACCGAGAGTTTTGCTTTGGGTGTTGTTAACATCCTGTGAGCAGGGGACATGACTGCAATCAGACCATTTGTATGACATTAGCCCTGAACATTTTATACCCTACAATATGTCAGGTTATTTGTTCCAAAACCAGTGTTGAACTGAAAATGGCATGGCTCCTAGTGCGTGGTGTTTTGTATGCAGAGCTGAGAGTATCCTCATGATCTCACATCCAAGAGCACCAATGGGGTCTCATTTTATAGCATCAATACTGGCAATTTAGCGTTTTGGTAGTGGGCTGTACATAAAACGTGTGTTTTGATAATTTCCTAATCATTGTTTCACCACCAGTTCAAAATATCACTTTCTGCTTCTCTCCAGAAAATCAGAACCTATTCGAAGGGGATAACGGACACTGAGGGCCTAATTACGATGTCAGGCGGACTTGACATCGCCACAGTCTCGGGACCGACTGACCTCCGGTGGGTGGTCCCGACACTGCCATTACAATGCGACCGCACACGGTGCTGTTGCATACTCCCATTTCCCTATGGGAGGTTGTTCTGCGGCCGTAAACCGGCTGGAGCACAAGCTCCCATGGAGAAATGGGAGCCTGTGTAAATCCCCACACCGCGTGGCAGACACCTCAGGGTGCCTGCCACACAGTGCAGGGATTTACAGGGGGCAACACAGGTGCCCCCAACCGGTGCCTCTGGAGACATGGATGCCCTGCTAGGGGCCCCCAAAGTCACTTTCTGACAGGCTTTTCATGTCGGAAAGCCAGACATTAAAAGCCTGTCGGAAACTAACATCATAATCCCCACGGTGTAAACGCCGTACATAGGGGATTATGAGTGGCTTCCGACTGGAGGACGGGCTCCTTGAGCCTGTTGGAAGCCAGTCGGTCTGACCGGCCGGTTTCAAATCCGACAGCCTTTATCATAATAAGGCTGTCGGATTTGAAACCTACGATGTGAGTCGGAAAGCCTCCGACTTGAGGTCGGAGGCTTTCCGACTCACATCGTAATTGCTCCTGAATGTGTAATTTATGTTTTCCCAATGAGAACAAAGAGGCACTTGTTATAATTATAAACCTAAAACACTTGCACGTCAAAGGGGATAACATTGGGCTAGAAGAGCCCTGTGGACTTTGCTTTATTTCTTTGGTGGTTGTTCTAGAAGTTACATCAAGCTCTCCAGTGAGCACCATGATTTGTAGCATTACCAGTGTACCAAATAGGCTAAGATCAACCCAAGATCAACGCATTACAATGACTTCCTGTTGAATCTCATCATACCCTAGAAAGACAAACACTAGAAATTGGCTCATCACCAAAACTGACAAAACTAACATTGAAACCCACACATTTCCCAGATAACCCTGAGAAAGTTTTAGCACTCTTGGTCTGTTGTTTACGTTGTCAGACTTCCTTGCGCCCTTCAAACAGTTATCTGATGACCATGATAATGATGTAAGGAAGGGAATGCCCTGTAATGATGACTTTGAAACAATTTAGACTGTGAGAGCGTATGGAAGGGTTTTTGGCCATGTCATCAAACAATCTGTGGACGTTTCGTGTTCTATATCATAGTACTGCATATAGCTTTGAATGCACTTGGCAGGTCATAAATGAATGAATATAAGCTGGGCAGCACTACAGGTCAGATACGATAAGGTCCAATATCAGAATTCTCTGCCTTTTTATATAAACACAGAAGAACGAGGCTGTGGCCATAGTTGATGAAGGCGAGTTGCTTCAGTTCACTTTTTGTGTAGCACTATGCAAACTACAGTGCAGTGGGATAGAAGTCCCCCGGTATTACATTTAGAGCAATTCCCCTGTAGCCCTGTACCTTATCTCCTGCTCCTTCCCTTCTATCATGTGTTGGGACTTACCAAACTCCCTCTACTACAGTCCCTCTCCCTGCAACCAAACTGCTTCCCTCTCCCCACTCCTCAGTCTACATACCATACTTCATTGTGTTATTTTTTTTTCCAGCTATTTTCTTAATTGGTGTCCCTCGCTTCACCCACAATTCCCTAATCCCCACTTCTACCTTTCTACTTTGCCCATCTGCTATACCGGTGTTTAAAGTAGGCTACACTGCTCCCATTGCTCTTTCTCCTCTTGTCTACTTTATTACCATTTTGTGGTTGACTCATTTTTTGAAAATGTTTCCCCAAAATTCTCTTTCAGGCCTATTAATATTTTAAGCAAATATTCTTTAAATTCTTAAAGCTATAGAAGTGTAAGAGCTTTTTGCGTTTTCACCTTTAGACATGGGATAGGATTCTAAACCTTGGAATGTTATGCATCAATCCTTCCTTTTTTTTAAACATATAGGCAGTGGCGGCTCGCTGATGGAGTGCTGCGGGGCAGTGGGGCGGGGGAGGGGCAGCGTGGGGGGGGGGTAGTGGAGTCCGACATACGACAGACAGGAGTAAGGTAAGTAATGAAATAAATAAAACAATTTACCTTGCGCGCGCTGCGTCACCAACTCGGCGATGCTGCATGCGCAAGGTAAATTGTTTTATTTATTTCATTACTTACCTTACTCCAGACGTCGTATGTCGGACTCCACTACCCCCTCACCCTGCCTCTCCCCCGCCACGCCCACCGCCCCGCAGCACTCCCCCGGCGAGCCCCCACTGCATATAGGAACTATTCACAAAGAAAGCTTACACTTGTGAGTAAATTTACTCTTGCACTTTAATTTGTAACTTGTAACTGTACTAACTCGGGCTGTTCACAAATCCAAGTGTAAAGTTGCTACAGAGTCTAGACTTACATGTACCCACCCTCTCAAAAAGGGGGAGGAGACAAATTTACAAGACTAGAGTTACTACTGCCAAAAAAGAGCAGAAGTAAGTTCAACACTGTACTTGGCAAACCACTGATACTGCAAACCCACCCATAGAAAATAATGTAGGTATGGACTTAAAATAAAACCCCTTAGGATATAATGTTAAATTGAAGTAAATTATTTAGAATAGTTAAAAATATAAATAAATATAATTTAATATTAAAACAATTATCTACAATTAAAATATATTTATATTGTAACATATTTTCATAACTTTCTTGCATTTAAAAATTAATATGAAATTATTTTTCATAAAATACAACTTAATTACTTTTGAATAATTCTATACATCACTTTTAAACATTATTAATTCATAATAAAAACATATTTACTTTAGGTGGACATTTTTTAATTTACATTTCAGTTTTTTTAATGTACTATACTCGAATTGTTTACATTTTAAATTTAAAATATGGTACGAATGTTGTAGCATTTTTTGTTCCACATTTAAAATAAATATTTAAAATTATTGATACTAATATTTAATGTAAAACTATTTCTACTTCCCCTATACTTGATCATGCATATATCTCCACCACCATAGGAAGATCTCCTCCACAAATGTGGAGTCTCCCTATGGTAAAGTATAAGAAAAAGTAAAAAAGTTAATTAAACTTGAAAAAATAGTAACATATTTGTATGTTAAATATTATTATAAATGATTTAATATCTTTTTATAGCTTTATTTTAAATGCAGAACAAAAGAAAAAAATGCTGCAGCATTAATAACTTCTTTTAAATTGAATTTTTAATTGTTAGAATATATGAAAGTAAATGTAAAAACAACTCTGATGTTTAAGGTCAAAATATTCCTACCTAAAGTAAACAAAGTATTTTTTGTTGTGTATTAGTTATTAAAAGTTTTGTTTAGAATAATTAAAATTAATTGAATTATATTGTACTAAAATTACAATAATTTTTACATTAAAAAAGATTAATAAAATGTGTTAAGAGAAAATAAATCTTTTATATTTAGAAAATTATCTTACATTACATTAAAATTATTTATTATTTTAATTAATTTAATTTAAAATTACCTCATATGGGGTCTATATTAAGTCCCTACCTCCATTATTTTCAATGGATGTATGTTGCAGTATCGGTGAATGGCTAAGTCTGGTGCTGGGGGTACTCCAACTCTGAGCTGGATAACATTTACTACAGTTTTAGGCCCTTTTTGGCAGTAAAAACTATAGAAATGCAGTTTGTGATGGGGTGGGCTTACTCTTTTGTGGGTGGGTTGGTGCATGTACCTCCCTGTATTCCCCCCAGTCCTCCCTTAACCCCTCCTTGTCCCTCCTCTTTAGTTGTAAATAGTCCCCATTTTCCAAGCACTCCTCTTGTCCCTCCCATATTTACTACTAAAATGTATGCCTATGTGTGTGGAGACACCATATTTGAGACAGACATAGCTGCACAAAAAAAGATAGGATGGGCGTAGCTGTAGGCCCCCACACTATGAGACTTAACTCTTACACTTTCCAGTAACTTTACTACTTTTTTTGGCTGGTCGCAAAATCCGAGTGTAAAGTTACTTGAAAGTGTAGATATAAACCTATCCATACTCTGAAAAAGGGGGTGTAGCCAGGTTTATGAATGTAAGTTACTACTGCTCAAAATAAACAGTAGTATGTCCAGCACCACAATGGCCAACCACTTGTACTACATCACTCTTTTAATACAAATAAAAGGAGATAGGGACATAAAATAAAAAACCATGGGAAATTATGTTAAAATATGTTCAAATAAATTATATTATTTAAAATAGTTAAAAATATACACATAAAGATATATATATATATATATATACATACAGAGAAAACATTTTTATGGTTTAATTATAAAATATTTTAACACCTTTTTTTAATTGATTAATTATTGTAACATTCATTTTTATTAAAATATAATAAAATTACTTTTAAATAAATATCGAAAATTATTGTATATTAATATTTAATGTAAAACAATTTCTACTAATTTCTTCATTGTTTACTGTTAAATAATTCTGTACAAAACTTTTAATAATTATTAATGCAGTACCAGAGGTTGGTGATGTGTGATGCTGGACTTACTTCAGAATATAGCTGCAGTAATTTACTACTGTTTTGGGTCCCTTTTTGGCTGCAGTGACTAAAGAGGGCAGTTTTCGGGGTGGCACATATCCCTTCCGAAACATCTCCTAACTCCTCCCTAAGTCGTATTTAGTAATACTTATGCCCCTTTTTCCAGCCACTCGCCGAAGTTTACCAAGTAGTAAAGCTTCATGTGTGAGGAGCTCTCCATAAAAAGGATAGGGCATGTGGAGGTGGAGATTTACCCTCGTAGGTTTGTCTGCAGCATGTTGTAGTACTTTAAGAATGTTACTGTGGCACTACTAAAGTACTGCAAAATGCAGTTTGTGAATAGGGTCCCTAGTTTGTGGATTGCATTTTTACTATTGTAGTGCTACAGACTGTACTTTAAAGTGCAGCTTGTGAATAGGCCCCATAATTTGTCTGATTGTGAACTTCATCATTAGACTAATTTTGCTTATCATGTAAGTGCTCTCCAGTTCTGACATTTTTCAGAATATCATATTCTATAGTCAACATGTATATTACTAACAAGACATTCTATATTTTGACTCTGAAACAATATTATGCTAGTCCTAGAGAAGGTGCGTGCTATTACTGCTAAAAGAGTACTTATTTTTACCATCAGATCCATAATACGATAATTACAGGGCATCACAAAAGGAAATATGACTAGCAATGAAAAGTGTTATTATTTAGCCTTATTTCATTTCAGCGCAGCAAGTGTTCACTACATGTTTATTGGTGTTAGCTGCACAGCCCAGAAGAAGGGTCATTCATATCCATCCATAACTGGATGATTGCCTGATGACCACAAGCTCACAACAAATGACTATGCCAGATGAAAGTACAGCAGTTCTTCTGTTACAGACCTTGGACTTCACAGTCAACATAAAGAAGTTGTGGTTAAATCCTCCCTATAGAATCCAACTCTTAGCTCTGGATATAAGAGACAGGAGAAAAAAGCCATTGTTTTTGCGACATCATAACCTATTCCCAACGGGTTATTGTGTTGATGCTTAAGAGGTTTTCTTCATCTCAATGGCATTGTCTGTGCATTTAGTTCCAGAAACAGTGCTGTGAGTGTGATACATGCAGGAGTGGCTGGATATTCACTCAATAAATTCAGTACTTGACTGGGAAGATCTATCTCCATATTTAGAGAATGACAGGCAGGCTGCTCTGCACAAGCATGGGGTGTACTCTGTCTGCCAAACTCTTAGTTCTCCCACTCAATTTAAATTTGGGCGACCAGTCGTGTTTCCTATGGGGAAGGCTTCATTGGCTCCACCAGTGGAAACCTTTGACAGACAGCACAACAGACATAAGATTGTTTGCCAAAGTACCACAGACCACCCACCTAATTTAGGGCAGAGGTTTCCACATACCTTTTGCTTGTTTGGGACCGCCAGGCAAATCCTGGTGGTTACTAACAGGAAACAAAAAACATACCTCCACACACTAGGAGAAAGCTCCCAGCATGTCAGGAACATTTATTTGATTGTTTTTCAAAAACAAACTCCTGCTTTGGATTTGGACATTGACGTATAATGTATGAAAATGCTCAGAAATAAAGTGGCTTACCCCTGGAGTAATAACATGTACTGGAATCATTTCTCTTTACTGAACAAATACAAAGGGGGATATTGCCAGGTGATTGTGATGTGAATTATTTATTGAAATATTTACTGTATTTTGCCAAGTCAGGAATACAATATAGTTATAATTAAAGCGCACTTGGCAGAACTGACAGCTCTCCGAAGGCCTCTGGGCTGTATCTCCCTATTTAGAATTCCACACATAAATACGATTTATTAAAGGATTTAATAAAATATTCAGTAAGTCTCCGTGCATGAGGGTGTGACTACATTTTTTATAAGTCTGATGATTTCTCCATAAGCATCTATGCACATGAAGCCAGCAAGAAGTGTAAATGAGCTGCAAGATCTGTCAGATTACAAATATTTCACCAAGTTCTGTAGCATTAAGATGAAGTTAAGACCACTCCCAAGGTTCTTGTCAATGGTAAGTAATGTATTCTGATGTGACGCAAAGGAGCACTTTAACAGTATTCTCTCAAAAACTTCAAACATGAGGGAACAGGGCACTTTTTATAGATTCCAAAAAGAATGTATGATACTATATCTCAATTCTAAATGCTATGTTTAGTCCACAAGTCCAACTCCATGGTCATACCCATCATACCTTACAAAAGGCCTTCATCCGTACCAGCATCACATGTTCTTGAAACCAACCGTAACAGATAGGATTGGGCAGATTTTTTTTTGCCCATGGCACAAAGATGTGAATCACAGCGTAAATCCACAGTTTGCAGAGGAAACGCATCCATGTACAACAGTAAAAAAAAGTCTGCAGTTGTATTTAGGCAGCAGTTAAAAATTACTAGTTTGCAGGCAGTTTAGTTGCTTGGGTGATTCAGTGGTTCACATATCATTTCTGGCTAGGAATCTTCCTGATTTTCTGGTTCGCATAAAGAGCAGATTTGGATCATTTTTGGCTTAATTTCACTCTGCAGGTAAACTATTTAAAAGAAAGGTGAATTTCACCCACTTTGCATTTCGACTATTTTTCCCTCCACCCCAATATACAAATCTTGTATTAGTTCATTGTTATAAACTCAAAAGGATTGCTGGAAGAAGCTACCATGTACAAAGCTCACGCCTCTGGAACTCGTCGCTTCTTTCTCTATGACTCTGACCGACGCCAGAGGCCAGGACTCCTGCTCTTTTAACTTTTCACCCCTCCTATCAACCCCTGTCCAAGGAAAACGTCACGGACAAAGGTAACATGGCAATCCTAAAATATTCAAACAGCGAGTTAAAAGACCTAAACAAACCCCGCTCAGGACCCAATGCCACATTAGAAGAGGCACTATCCAGTCATCCTGACATTTCCCGCCTACCGGGACCCACTAATCTAACTAAAATCCCTACTTCTAACGACCTCAACAAACCAAGTTTTCCCGACTTACTTAGCGCCATTTATTTCAATGCGCGCTCTATCCCAAAACACTCAATAGAGATTTGGAGCCTTTTAGATCTGGCCGCTCCGGACATATGTTTTGTCACGGAAATTTGGCTGCATGAACACGCTTCCCCGGATGTGCACATTGCCTTTCCTCCTCAGTACAACATAACTAGAACAGACAGGAAGGAGAAAAGAGGCGGAGGTCTACTAATAGCCTCCACCGAGGACCTGATTATCACAGCTTTAGAAACTACTACCTCAGACCACTTAGAACTATGTATCTTCAAAATTGAAGGCCTATCTAGTGGAACCTGGAAAGGGGCCCTAATCTACCGCCCCCCTGGTCCCAAATGTGACTTCTCTGACATATTGCTAGAGACCCTCGCGCCTCATGTATTGGCCTCTGATAATTTTTTCCTTATCGGAGATTTCAATTATCATGCTGAGATTCTATCCAACTTGGATACTGACCAGCTGATCTCAAATAGGAGCACTCTTGGACTTGTCCAGCAGGTCACAGGTCCTACCCATAGCGCTGGTCACACACTCGATCTTCTATTCACAAACTTCCCAGGAATTACTGTTGAACCCCCGGCGCCACTATTATGGTCAGACCATCACTTATTAAAATTCACTATCCCTACAAAAATGACCAAAAACGATTACAAAAACACATCAACACTGGGAAGATCATGGCGTAAAGTCACTCTGCCTCTCTTCTCAAAATATTTCAGCCCAGACTATTCAGGATCAGAAACCAGTGTACATCAAGCGGCACAAGACCTCGATAAAGCCATTTTGGCTGCGCTAGACAAAATTGCCCCCCTTACCCAGGTCAAAATTAAGTCCAGGACTGCCCCCTGGTTCACAGACCAATTAAAAACCACAAAGCTTCTGTGTAGAACCGCGGAGCGAAAATGGTGCAAAAGTAAAAACACGGCTGACCGTGAAATATATAAAAACATCCATCATGGCTACATGACTGATATCAAACTGGCAAAAAAACTATTTCTCCTAAATAGGATAAATCAGGCAGAAAACTCTTGCAAAGAACTCTATCAAATCCTGAAAGAATTTACAGTTCAAACTGATCCAGCGCGATATTAGCAAACAGCATTCATACACTAGATACTCACTTGGGCCCATACATTCATACTACGCTAATACTTACGCTGGGTTTTATCAGTTGTTACTCTCTATCAAAATCCCTGCTACCAATTACCTTCTGATTGAAGAGTAATGACTTACCAATTAATCCTTTGCTAATTGGGAAATTTAAAATGAGTGACATTCATTGTAGTACATAATCCTGAAATAACCACTGAGTCAGGAAGTTTTAAAATGTTTATCTAAAGATTCAGCAGAGTAAAATACAGAACCACATGGTACTTAATCGCAATACCCAAGATTAAGCATAGAAATGATTATTGCTAATCAATGACAGTGTTTAAAGAAAAAGGAGAAGATAGAGACAGCAGCGCAACTAAAGGTTGCATTATATTTACCTAAGTGCGAGAACCAAACCCCTTATCCAAGGAGTTGAAAGAATAAGACCCAGGAAGGATGAAGAGCAAAGACCTCCTCCAGGATCAGGACAGGACCGGTGACCTCTCTACAACGACGCCTGCGTCGTTCCCCTCTCTGATGCTCGACTTCTCCTCGATTCTCCCGTGCCTTCCTTCTAATGGACTCCGCCGCCCCCTCCTCAGGACCTCTCTCTGGACAGCAATTCGGTCTGCAATCGGTCAGCTTGGCGGTCTGGAGCTAAGCGCGCTCTGGCAGCATGGACGCCTGTTCTTCATGAACGCATGCTCTCATGGAAACTTGCTCTGACTAATTAACTAATGCTATATTCTATTATACCCTTCTACGCCCATGTACCTCCCCTTAATGTTGCTAAAATATGGGGCCACTACTTCTGATTGGACAGGGACAGGAGGTGGATTCTCGTACCATATTGATTTGGCCTAAATTGTAAAGCCTATTGTCTTTACGTTCCCACCCCTTCAAATTAATACATTCGCTTTATTTCCCACCTGTCTCATGACAAATGTAAACCAATTTTCATAGACATTGTATCAATATGCAACTGGAAAGCCAAAATACAGCATCTTCGGCCATCAGGTCACGGCCTTGGACTTCGTCCAGATTGACTTCATTTGGCAGGCACACGACACATGCGCAGAATCAGTTGCCTCTCGAGTTTCAGAACACCAACCCAGGCCCAAGTTTACGAACTAATAAAAGTGCAAGAAGAAAATATTAGAATTACAAATAAAATGTTTCACTGTATACCCACTTTTTCTATTCTATTCCCATTTAATTATATATTCTAACCCGCGTTAGTAGCGTTAGGAAACGACAATTTAGTAATGACATGAGAGCAAGCAGAAGCATGTGAAAACATCAAGCAGCCATTTTAATGCACACTGCGCAGAAGCAGAAGTTTCCCACCAAGCAAAGAAAGACGTCACACCATGTGATATGGTTGCGACATGCGCATTGAGTTTTCCCGCGCATAGCGGCCATTTTGGATTACAGACAAGCGTTATTCATTAGTAAAACACATAGGCAAGCATCTTTTTCTTTTGTGTCGTGAATGCAAAGGTTAGTATTAACAATACAAGTTTAATAAATTAATACTGTGAGGAGGATTGAATACAAGCAAGTTTCATTTATGAAACCTTGCTCCATCAATCCCCTCTCTGATGGCGTTTCTGAGCCATCAAAAACATTACCCTCAATCAGATGCCAACTTCTAGCAAATTACTTCATTCTCGTCTTTATTCTTTCTATTTTTACAATCTCCTTTTAATTTCTTGTATAATTCACTTCTCCACTCTTCAAGTTCGATTTCATCTACCTTTCGTTTCTTTCCTCTTCCTGTCACTTTATATGTTCCATTCTTTTTACAACATTTGCACCATATTGTTACTACCAATATTATTATTGCTATCCCTGCTAAGGGTACTAATATTTGACCTATAAGTCCTTTCCTTATATTAGCAAACCAGGTTCCAATTGACGAGATACTATTTGTCAATCTTTCCCATACACTATCAACTTCCAGTGGTTTAAGTTCTTTCTCAAGTTTAGTTATATTCTGTATATACGTTCCAATTTCTGCACTCTTATCAGGAATATAAGTGCAACAATGTTTCGTCTTCAATAATTTACAGACTCCGCCCTCTTTTGCCAATATAATATCAAGCGCAAGTCGATTTTGCATAACCATAGACCTAATCGCAACCATTTCCGCATTAATCATTAGAAATCCTCCAGCAGTATCCGTTGATAAACGATCAACTACTGTAGACAATTTACATATTTTCCTTGAGTTCAGAATTATTCCCACTGAAGGTATCAATGCACCAAATATATCACCTACAATTTCTGAAAAACAAGCTCTTTTACTACGTATTAATTCGCTATTCTTTTCATTGCTCTCAGTGTTTCTTTTTACATGGTATATCTTTGGAAATACTATTTCAAAATAACAACTTCCATACCACCGTGCAGGAAGCCTAAAGTAAGCCTTATTCCCACACACATAATAGATTCCAGGAAAAACTGAATCTGTTCCTCCTTTGAGTCCCCAACCTCCAAGAATTAAAAAATTGTGTTCACATTCACTGGTACCGATGAAAACATTGTTATAATCAGTCTTTAACCTATGAAGACAAATTTTTCCTGTCTTTACAAAATCCAGAGCCATAGCAGCTTGAGCCTTGCCAGGTGTGTAATTCCCTTCTTTCTCAGCCCAAGGTGGTAAATGAGCCTTATGCTCAGAAGCTTTCTTTTAAAAATCTTGTCTTCTATCTTCTACTAAATTCAAAAATATCTTTTCTTCTTCAAGTAAAGAACATGTTAGATTGTGTCTATGTGCATGTGTTATGTCTATTGATTTCATTGTTAAGAAAAATTCTCCCATAAACTGTGCATCTTGACTACTAAGCACTGGGTTCATATTCTTGCAAATCGGAACCTCAGAAAATATCACATCTAAGTTTGAATAATAATACTGAAGTTTCCCTGTTCTATAAAATAAACTAGACAAAACACTACATGATATGCCATATGACAGTGGTAAGTGATGGTATGTTAATCCTTCTGCTACTGATTCGGGTAACTTCATACAGACGTAACAATTACTAACTTCCATTGTGTCTACATATTGAAACAATAACTTTGTGAAAACGTTTAAACTAGTGTCGTTGTCAGTTACTTCATGATGAATTTCTGGTTCACTTTCTACCATTAGTTCTACTCTATTGCCCTTTATGTTTGCTGTCCTCTCCTTAGTTTCATTATTAATCTTTTTATCTATTATCATAAGGTAAGGAATTGCTACAATCAGGACTAACCATACTATAAGCACCATTACTAAACTACATATGCATATTGCACAGCATCTTCAACAACATTTCGGTTTTGGTCTCCCAGTAACTCTATCGTCAGGCATTTTTCGACAAGGAAGATTGCTCTTCTTATCTTTTCTTCTTTTCTTTAGCTTATTCTTTTGCTTAGTCAGGGTGGTCTTGTTTCTTCTTCGTACGTCAATTCTGCACTTGTTCCTTCGCCACCACTGTCACTTGATTCTGAGCTTTCAAAATCTTCAAGGATGATATAAGTCTAGTCAGGACCCTTGAATTTGTTATTCACAAGTTTCAGTCTTTTGCTTCTTCTTTTCACAGTTTTATTTTCTTGTTCGGTTTGACTTGATACTTCAGGTACTTGATCTTGATCTTCACTTCTGGTTGTTATGTGGTACTTTACTCTTTTAATGACCCTTGGCCAATGATCTCCTTTTCTTGTTTCCTTTGTTGGCACTGTTTCTTTGTTTTCGTCTTTAAAGATCTCGTTAATTTCACTGCTTAGCACTGTTTCGTGTTCTTCAATTACTGTGTTTCTTGTTTGCTCCTTTTCAGGTCTAATTGGTTTCTCTGTAACAGCTTCACTGTGAGTTTCCAATAATTGACCTTGTTCTTTATTTATTTCTTCAAGTTCATGTTTTTCAAAGTTTTCTTCTTCTGTGTACTCTTCTTGATCTAACTTGTTCTGATCAGGGCTTATTGCACTGTGAACTTCTGCAGCCTGACCGGATTCTTCTAGACCTGTCTGTCCCTGATCAAAGTCTATTAGGTCTTCACTGTTTTGAGTCCAGTTTTCTTTCCCTATCTGACCTTGTTCAGGATTTCTTAATGTCTTTTCTTCTTGTTCCTGAACTGCTTCTTCTTCACCTATCTGATCTTCTTCAATTTCTTCTAATTTCGCTTGACTTCTTGTTCTGTGGTATACTTCAGGAACTTCTACCACTGGTATCCAATCCTGACTTGTGCTCGGTTGTTCTTCTTCAGTTTCTCCGGAATCTCGAACCTGAGATCCTTCAGCTGGGCAACCTTCAGCCTCTTCAGTGATCGGCGTTGTCTGAGGATTCTCTTCCTCGGGATCTGGTACTCTCTTGGTGTGACTTACATGGATCCAATTAGGAAATCCGGCACACTTCACTGCTGTATTCGTTGTCAGTATGACTTGACACGGTCTGCCCCATCTAGGTGATAGACACGTTTCTCTGGTGTGATTCTTTACTACCACCCTGTCACCAGGATTCAGATCATGTTCTTGTTCGGGCTGCCTGGAAACTGCGTCTTCTCCAACCTGATGAGAGACAGAACGCACTAGGTCAGCCAATCCTTTGCAATAGTCCAGAACCATATCATCAGATATATTCACCAGTTTGTTTGTGGGAACATGTGTTTGTCTCATTGCTCTTCCCATCATTATTTCATGTGGGCTCAATCCTGTGGTTCTGTCAGGTATACTTCTGAGTCCCATTAAAACGAGTGGCAATGCATCTGGCCACTCTAATGATGTGGATGCACACATTTTTCCCAATCTTGACTTTATAGTGCCATTCAATTGTTCAACCACTCCAGAAGCTTCTGGACGTTATGCACAGTGCAGTTTCTGTTGGATTTGGAATGCTTCACAGATTAGTTTGATCACTTCGCTGTTAAAATGTTTTCCTCTATCTGATTCCAAAGTTACTGGAAAACCAAATCTAGGAATGAGCTCTCGTAGCAACAGTTTTGCAACTGTAATGCTGTCATTTCTCCTAGTAGGGTAAGCCTCCACCCACTTTGAAAACAGACACACTATGACTAGTACATATTTCAGCCCTCTACATGGTGGTAACTGTATGAAATCAAACTGAAGTCTCATAAATGGACCCTCTGCCTTTCCAATTTTTCCAAATCCAATTACTGTCTTCCTCCCCGGATTATGCATCTGGCAAGTTAGACATCTCTGGCAAAGACTCTCTGCAACAGCCCTGAATTTGGGATTGTACCAATTTTGTCTGAACAGCCTAATCATTGCATCTCTCCCTATGTGTGTGTCTCCATGATGCATTCTAGCCATTTGTGAGAGTAAACAGTCTGGCATGACTGGTCTGCCATCAGCACTGATCCATACTTCATCATCTCCTCTTTGGGAACAACCCACTTTGATCCACAAATTCTTCTCACTTTCATCAACCTCATCTTGCAATTTCTTGACGTCATTCCAAGTTTCAGGTGGCATATACAACATAAGTTGGCAGCTGATTCCCATTCTTTCCACCCTCTTATTGACTGACATTCTGGTTTTGGCACAATGTTGAGCCACCAGATCTGCATATCTGTTGCCGACTACCACCCAGTCATCTCCTGACTGGTGTGCGGCACATTTCACCACAGCCAATTCTTTTGGTGATTGTATTGCTTCTAGCAATTCCCTTACAAATTGTCCATTTTTAATGGGGGATCCTGAAGAAGTCATAAAATCCCTCTGCATCCATAGTTGGCCAAAATCGTGCACAACCCCGTAACCATATTGGCTATCTGTAAATATGGTCACTCTCTGATTCCTCCCAATTTTGCATGCTTTTATCAACGCAATCAATTCAGCTACTTGTGCAGATTTGACTCCTGGTAAATAGGATGCTTCAACTATTCCAGTTAATTCACATACCGCATAGGCAGCAGTTAGTTTACCATCTTCATGTCTTTGACATGAACCATCAACAAATAGCTCCCTGTCTGGCTTTTTAAGAGGCTGTTCCTCTATATCTGGGCGTGGTTTTGTGCATAATTCTGTGATTTGTATACAATCATGTTCATCGTCTTCGTCATCTTTAATTCTTTCATGACGTGGGTCTGGTAGTAAGTTTGCTGGATTTATTATAGTACACCTTACCATGTTCACATTTTCAGCACCCATTATGATTCTTTCGTATTTAGTCAGCCGACTAGGAGTAAGATGCTGAGTTCGGGTTCTTGTCAACAGAATGACAACTGCATGTGGAACATACACTTTTACAGGGTGTCCCATCACAATTGACTCACTCTGTTCAATGCTCAAACAAGTAGCCGCCACTGCTTTTAAGCATCCTGGCAATGCGGCTGCTACTGGGTCCAATGTAGCAGAAAAATATGCTATAGGACGTCTTTCTAGTCCATGTCTTTGAGTTAGGACAGAAAGTGCACAATTTTCTCTCTCATGACAGAACAAAGCAAATTCTCTTTTATAATCAGGCATGCCTAAGGCAGGTGCTGAACATAGGGCATTTCTCAATTTTACAAAGGCTTCTACACTTTCATCCTCCCACTCCACAGGGTCCTTTGCTTTCTTTTTTGTCATGTTAATTAAGGGCTTAGCTAACATGGAAAATCTTGGTATCCATTGTCGACAGTAACCTACTATTCCTAGGAACATTCTCACTTGTCTTTGTGTTACAGGCATTTGCATTTTCTTTATTAAAGCTACTCTTTCAGCTGTTACTCTTCTTTTTCCTCTCTCAATTTGGTGTCCCAGATACTTAACAGCTGCTGTACAGAATTGCACTTTTTCAGGTGAGACCTTATGCCCTTCTTCTGCCAAAAGATTTAATAATGCTATGGAATCAACAACACAGTCCTCTCTGGTGTTCGATGCCACCAATAAGTCGTCGATATATTGGACTAAAACTGAGCTTCCTGGCATCACTAGTTTTTCAAGGCACTTTTTCAGTATCTGGTTGAAAATAGAAGGACTTTCTGTGTACCCCTGAGGAACACGATTCCACACATAAACTTTGTTCTCAAATTTAAATGAGAAAAGATACTGGCTGTCTGGATGTAATGGTATTGAAAAGAACGCTTGACACAAATCAATTACTGTGAACCATCCTGCACTCCACGGAATCTGGTATAGAATTACTGCAGGATTTGGTACTATGGGACAACATGGTTCTACAATCTTATTTATTTTCCTCAGGTCCTGAACAATCCTATATTTTCCACTAGGTTTCTTTAATCCCATTATTGGTTAATTACATGGGCTACTCATTACTTCTTTTAGTATGTTTTGTTCTACCATTCAATTTATTTCTTCAATGACTCCTGCTTTTACTTCTGCACTCATTTTGTACTGTCTGGTATTTGGGAAAATTGCACCTTCCTTTACAGTAATTTTAACTGGATCTATTTTAGCCATAAGTCCTACTTCTTTTCCGGTGAAATCCCATACTATGGGGTTTACTGTACCTTTTAATTCTTCTGGCAACTCATCTTTTGTTATTAATGAAAACATCTCATCCACTTCTGTACCTTGTTTTGCAATCATAATTTTATATACATGGTCTTCATCTGGTGTCTGAACGGCCACACCATCGGGTGTGCAGAAAATGGTACAATTCATCTTGCACAACAAATCCCTACCTAATAAGTTTACTGGACTGGAATCACATACTACAAATTGATGCATTTCTCTGAAGTTTCCAATTTTAACTTCCATTGGTTCGGTAAGAGGCGTTCTAATCCGCTGATTAGCTACCCCCACTACTTGGATATTTTCACCAGAGAGAGGAAGATCTGGAATGTCTGCTGTTCTCACAGTAGACCGGGTAGCACCAGTGTCCAAAAGGAAAGTAATATTATTACCTTTCACATTCCCTTCAATATATGGACCTGACTGATCTACCTGTAAGGATGCGCCAAGTATGCACTCCTTCTTCCCCTCTCCTAGGCACCGTCATGGACTATATTGACAGAAATCGTCCTGCAAAAGAAATTGTGATGTCATATAATCATTCTTACCACTTCCTCCTGGATATCCGATGTCTGTACCATGCTTTGCTCTGCTTACATTACCCTGAATAGGTGCATTTGGCAACTGACTCTGAGGATTTGCACCCTGCTGTAAGTCATTCTGCGTCTGTGGATTTAAATTTTGATTTGGGCCATTATTATTCCGAATCTTTTTACATTCATCCTTCCAATGCCCCAATTTTCCGCATCCATGACAAGGAAATTTCTTTTTAGCTTCTTCTCTACTCATTCGTCCTCTAAATTTTCCACCATTCCCAGTATCACCATTCGTTCCAGAATCTTTTCCTTGATTTTCACTCGGATTTTCCAAATTAATTCCCTGTTTCTCAGCCATTTTCACCTGAGCCCACATTACTTTTTCCTGCAATTTCTTGTGTCTATCCTCAATATCGTCTCCACAATATTTTGCATACTTCAAAATTTCGTCAATGGGCTTTCCTGCCAACACAGCATATGCTGTTTAATCATCTGGCAAATTTCGAGCTTCAAACCGTAAACAAACCGATACACAAACTGACTCATGTTCTTGTCTCCAATGTCCTCAAATCCACTATACTGTTTAAATACCTGCAATAGACGCTCATAGTAAGAATGTACTGATTCATTAGCTTCTTGGGTAGTTCGATCTATTTTTACCCAATCTGTTTCTTTCGGTGGTATTTATCACTTGCTGATACTTTTTCATTACATCATTTGACGGGGCACCTGTCTTCGGATCTCTAGGATATTCATCACTAGGCCAATCAACTGTAATTTTACAATCTGTCCACAAATCGGCAGGTACCACTATGTCAAACAAACCATCCAAATCCTTCAACAATACCTTTGACACCTTCACAAACCTGTCAACCTGCTTGTACCATTCAATTGGTTTTTCTCTCAATTTTGGAAAATCATTCGTAAATGACAAAATATCCTGTCTGCTCCATGGGACATGTACATATCCTCCTCCCGCAACTTCACGCATGGGATACATTTGATCTGGTTTCCCTGTTTCCTTCATCACATATTCTGATGCTGTTCTACTTGTTCGTGCTTCTTCCTTTTTCTTGGCCCACCTAGTTTTCCATTTATCTAGGTCTCCCCATTTTTGCAAAACTAACATTAATTCTCTTATTTGTAATCTTTCAGAGGCATTCATATTTTCTAAATCTTTGTCTGAAAATTCTGCTCTATAGGGTTTCTGTAGTACCTTTGATCTCCCTATTTCTATTCCCATCTGTAGTGCTAAATTGGATAATTTTTCATGGAATATCCTTACATTTCTGGTGATACTCCTACACAGGAACAATAATTCTTCTTCATCATAGGTATTTAAGCGTTCTAGTCCTACATTTCCTGCTATTATTTCTTCTAATTCGACTTTCAATTTATGAATGTCCATTATTTTCGGAGGTGTGCACTGTTTAACTGACCCTTGCACCCATTTTTCTAAATCTTCAGGTGTTACTATGGTAGCACTTTTTGCTCCCGATGAAGTTACTAAACTTACATCTTTTGAACATCCAGGTACATCTTTTCTGGGAGTACTATTTACAGAACCTCGAATAGGCAAGTCCATAAGTGATATTGTGGATTCACAGTCACTAAATTGATCCTCAATTATAACTGGAGCTTCAGGTTTTGGATTAGTCACAGCAGTAGGTGTAAGTATCGGTGGAGGACAGCTTCCCTGAGTACCATATAATGGAACTACTGGACCAATTGTTACAGGTATGGTCAATGAATCAGGGTGTACTTTTATCTGAGTTATTTTCTGTATTAATTCTGTTCTGGTCTTTTCTAGGGCTTCTTTTTCTTTGTCATGAAGTATTCTACTAGTGGTGAATTCATGCATTACCTGTGGCACTAATGGAGTTTTTGGTGGTGCACTTGGGGTGCATCCACTTGTCCCTTCCTGATATGGTGGGGGTTTCTTAACATTTCCTCCATAAATTCGTCTTCAGACTCCTCATTTCTCATTAAATGTTTTGTCTTTTCTGTGCACTTACTTCCTAATTTCTCCTCTGCTGAGAACAATGGATATAATCCTTCTGTAATCATTGCCCTTCTCCATTGTTTCATCTGACCGTCCCTAGACTCACGTATTTATCTGGGAAAAAATCCTGGATAACTCCTATTACTTCTAGATCTATCCCGCTCAAATGCCTCGGTTTCCCATTCTTCTAGAGCTTCGCACTGAGTTAATCTAGGTCTAGGTTCTAAGTCATTCATCCTCAATCTTACGTTTTGTAGAATTCGCCCATTGAACGTGCCATTCTTGGGAAATGCTAGTATTCCATCATTTTTGGTATATTCTATCCAATTCTCCATCCATACACAAGTATGATAACCTCTCTCCATCATCATGAATGAAGTGGGCGTTTTAGCTGGTGGAATAATAATTCCTTCTCTAGTTTTGAGTGGTTTATCCTTTTTAAAATAGTTCTTAATCTTTTGCAGAAAGGACATTTTTCTCTTCTCTCCGTACATTCTATCTAATCTTCGGTGTACAAAATTATATTCTGCAAAACCTAGGAATCTCCTATCCGGACGAGTTCCTGTTAAAGTCGGATCGCGTTTTAACATGCAATACTTATCCACTAAGAATTTTGCTTCTATAATTTTGACCAATTAAGTGTTTGCTATCTTTTATTTCCGAGCCAATCCTTGCGCTGCCTTTTGGTGACGTTTATCTGTCAACCCCTCCTTTACAATCTGCTCTTTCCTGTCCTTGCTGGTTCAACCAATCCCAGCGCGGCACCTGTGACGTCAGTACTACTCCTGACCAGCCATCGATCCCTAACTCCCAAACCTGGACCGACTCTCTTTCCGAATTCTTTGAGGAAAAAATCATGGCCATTCATCGGTCTTTTCCACCACCATATAACAACACTAATTCTGAAGATGTGCCCAGCATGTCCTCCGACCCCCCTCACATCTTGGACGAATTCACCAAGCTTGACACCAAGGCAGTCACTACTGTTATGTTGAAGATAAAATCAGGTTCTCCCACTGACTCTGTACCTCCAAAAATCCTTCCCACAATTGCCCCGGTATTACTGGAGAGTCTCACAGGGCTTTTTAATAAGTCACTCTTGGAGGCGGACTTTCCAAAAAGCTGGAAGGCAGCTAGGGTAAGACCTATCCTGAAAAAATCCACTGCCGACCCAAAACTGCTCCCAAACTACCGTCCAATATCTCTGCTTCCTTACTTCGGGAAAATATTAGAATCACTCATTAACCAACAGCTCGTTGACCATCTCGAGAGCCAGGGACTGCTTGATCCCTCTCAGTCTGGTTTTAGGGCGGCGCACAGCACAGAGACAGCACTGGTCGAGGTAACAGATAACATCAGGCTGGCCTTGGACAAACATCAGTCGGCCATCCTCGTCCTGCTCGACCTGTCCGCCGCCTTTGACACCATCTCCCATAGCATTCTAGAACATCGGCTTTGGGCGATAGGTGTCGGAGGCAATGCCCTCGAGTGGTTTAAGAGCTATCTAGCCGACCGAGTAACAACAGTACAAATTGGCAATAACATCTCATGTGAGAGACCAGTCAAGATGGGAGTGCCACAGGGCTCCGTTCTGAGCCCGACCCTGTTTAACCTGTACATGACGCCACTGGCCAAGGTGATCAGATCTTACGGATTTGATGTCATATCTTACGCAGATGAGACGCAGATTCTGATCACTATTGGCCCAGATCCCACTGAAACACAGCAGCGCTTCAATAAATGCCTATCTCACATTGATAGGTGGATGAGCTCCAATCACCTACAACTAAATAGAGCCAAGTCAGAGATTATGCTCTTCGGCAAAGCACAGGAGCACTGGTCCACCGACTGGTGGCCACCCCACCTTGGCCCTTGTCCAACCCCCAAACTGACGGTACGAAACTTAGGCTTCCACATAGACAATCAATTGTCCATGAAAAACCAGATCAACCACATCATCGGCACCTGTTTCGGAGTAATGCGTAGCCTGCGGAAGGTTTTCAAATGGATTCCAACTGAGGCTAGGAAACCATTAGTCCAAGGACTAATAATAAATCGAATGGACTACGGAAACGCCCTACTGTTCTCAATTAATGAAAACCTTTTAGACAGACTACAAATTTTGCAGAATACCGCAGCAAGGCTGGTCCTGGATCTTCCACCCAGATCCCCTTCCGCACCCCGCCTGAGATCTCTACACTGGCTTCCAGTAAGAAAACGAATCCTCTTCAAGATCCTCTGTCTGATCCACAAACACCTGTACAGAAAAGGCTCGAGATACTGGTCCAAGAAACTATGCTGGTACCAACCACACAGGATGCTCAGATCCAGTAACAAATTTTTGCTTACCCCTCTCAAAATTCACACGGCCAGAAAAGGAGGCAGGTCTTTCTCCTTTCTCGCCCCATCATCATGGAACAAAATTCCTATCCATCTGCTTACTGTTTCGGATCATAACTCCTTTCGTAAGAGGCTGAAGTCATGGCTATTTGACATCTGAGCTATCATCTCTTCAGAGCCGTCTGCAAGCGCCATGAGACTTCCCAGTGATGTGTGCGCTGTACAAATGTCCCTGATTTGATTTGATTTGATTTATCCAAGGTTGAGAAGTAATCTAAACATACACATTTTCCACTCAAATTTTGGCCATATGAACCAGAACTGGGCGCAAAGCATTCTATCTGCCTTTATTCAGCCAGATGCCTAAGGCTGATCTGTTCCACTGGACTGTTGCTCTGGCTTTCCATCTAATTCATTCCTGCAAGAACCACCTGGTGGTAACAGGAGATCACCAATGCACAAGTCCTCTCGCTGCAGACCTAGCCCCTGGTTTCAATGATCACTATCGGACATTTAGGGGATTGGCTCTGCTGAAGTGGCTCCTATATTGATATCCCTTTCCCCAAGGCACTCTGAGGTGGCATTTCTACAGTGTGAAATGCCCTACAAATACCCACAAATACATACATACATTTTCGATAGGCTATAAAAGCTACAAAAAATAGTAGTGTGTCATGCATGAACATGAGGATTTGATGAAAGCTACTAGGAAAGCTGGAGTAAACGGATAGAAAGTTGTGTTTGTTGAACTAAACATTCCTATTATTTGAACGGAATGCAACTGGTAGGAATGTCAGTGATACGTACCATTAGGAGGAAATGAGGGAAAGGTACCGCATGCTGTGAACATTCTTTAATTGAGCAGTGAGTGTTGTAGCCTTGATTCGGGTCTAAGGCAAAATGTAAAGGTAGTGGTTCTAAGAGTTTGTTTAATTTTGCTACATCCTCAAACTCACCCCGCAAAGAAGACTACAGGAAACTATATGCAAAGTATTTGAATCTGTAAAAGTTGTATCCTGTAATAGAAAATTGTGACTATATTTTGAGGATAAAATCAAAAGTAGGAAAAATAGAAAAAAAATGCCCAGCGCTACTTCTCAGTTCCCTGTTTTCCTCTCAGGGAATAATCCATACACTAAGTCATGTGCTGAGAAAAACACACGTCACAACTGCAAATGTCCATAATGCACCTTTTTATTTTACGTTCTTCAGTTGATACACTTGCAAAAATTCTTCTTCATTTTTCCAAACATCAGACATGATAAAGAATCTTTATTGACAAATTATAATGTATACAGCCAAGTCAACACATGTTTCGCAGAAAAAATTCACTTCTTCAGGGCTTTATGGGATTCGAGAATATTTCATAAGAATTCCAAGTAATGATTCACCGATTCCAAGAACAATATTTTATCTGGTATACTTGCCAAATAACTGACAGAGGCTGTAGCCACAGAACAGTAATAAGCCGTGATCACCTAATAATAATTTTGAGGCTTGATATTTGTAAATGGTATAAATAACTCCACTCTCTTGAGAGTTGAATGATATCATGGACATCTTAGCTGTTCTAAAATTTGCTTGAAAATAAAATAACTTGGCAATTTCTAGTGCTGCATGCCCATTCAACATCATACAAGGTTCTACCCACTGGTGTCAATGTCTGCAAGGTGTTTTTTTTCCTTAAAAAAGATACCTCTGTATAATTCTACATCCATTCACTTACGGGCACTATATTGCAATTCATGAAATTCTGTACTGCACAAGAAGTAGTAAAACTATTGTTACTGCTAAGTAATATTTCTGTGCTGGACCTGAGACATCATCTTACTGAATCTTAACAGGTGGCAGTATATGTTATATTATGTTATCCTATGTTTTGTTACATTGATTTGTAAAGCGCACTAATCACCAGACAAGGTGTCCAGGTGCTTAGGCAGGTGTGTAAGTGTGTGGTCCCAAAGGTGCTTATACGAAGACCCATGTCTTGCTTGTGGAACTTAAGAAGTGAGGAGCAGGTTCTGATGTGTTGAGGGAGGTTGTTCCATGTCTTGGGTGCGATGATGAAGAATGGACGACCTCCAGTTTTGCTTTTGTGGATGCTGGGAATGAGTGAGAGTGAGGCAGAGCGTAGGTGTCTGGTGGGTTTGTGAAAGTGTATGCAGTTGTCCAGCTATTCTGGTCCTGTGTTGTGTAGGGCTTTGTATGTGTGTGTGAGACGCAGTCGCGGCCGGCATGACTCGCGGGTGGGGGAGTGGGGGGGGTCACGCGGGGAGGGGGGTTAATTTAAAAAAAATTTAACTTACCTTCGCCTCCGGTCCCGCGTCGCGTCTCCTCACTCTGCTCCTCACAGGAAGCAGGCAGCCTCCCTCTCCTCCCCTAAGTCAATCACAATGCTGCAACGGCAGGGTTGTGATTGGCTGGGACGCCGACCACACAGGCATCTATGGGGAGGCCGTTTTCTCCATGCAGGCTGCATGCAGCCTACATGGAGAAAGCAGGAGAGTGCGTATGACTGGTTTGGTCGGCCCTGGGGCCGACCAAACAGTCAGCGCCCACACCAGTGGGCAAGCATGTCCTCCCCTGCCTGGATCAGGACCGCCCGCCCCCAACCAAATCCTTCTGCTTTTTTCGCAGTGCGAGAAGCAGAAACATAAAATGGTATTCATAATACCATTTTATGTTTCTGCTTCTCGCAGTGCGAGAAAGCAGTGGGGCGACGCTCCTCCACCCACGTGGTGAGAAGTTTGAATTGGCTGCGCTTGTGAATGGGGAGCCAGTAAAGCTTCTTGAGGTGTGGTGTGATGTGGGTGTGGCGTGGGAGGTCGAGTATGAGACTTGCAGCGGTGTTCTTGATGGTCTAGAGTCTGTGTAGAAGTTGTTTGGAAATTCTGGCGTAAAGAGTGTATGTCACCCTGCATTTAGTCTACCATCATACTGTTTGGGGTGTCATGCTACCTTACCAAGGGTGAACGAAGATACTGCCTGGCTTAGTATACCAACAAGAGAGCGAATTGTAATACTGCTTGACATTGAATACCATTGTACGAAGGGTGCATCATCATAGCTGGCAGTGGATACCACCAGCCAAGTGTTAGCCCTTACATTTCCTGGCACTCTACGCTACTAAACTAAGGGTATGTGGAGGTGAACCACAGCCATATGGGATAATACTCTACCATGCACAAAACATCTCACTACTAGCCATTGATACCTTCTGATCAATTGGCTTTGGGCTACGGCTCTTCAGTCCCTATGATTCATTGTTTACTGTCCTTCAGTAATGTGTAGGTCGACCTGTTGGTCTTAATTGTGACTTTATAACTTGCTATTTCTGAGTCTGTGAAAGCTGGATTAGAAATCAAGCAATCTCATTTTTATCCAAGCACTAAGATGCTACAAATATTGGGCTTCTTGTACAGTGTGAATATAAGATTCCTGATCCTAGATGGACGTCCAAGTGGTTGGAAGTTACAAGAATCATTTAGTCTTTAAGCCACAAGTTAGAGAACTTTGTCCTGTCCATGGACAAGTCCATGGGAAAGTGGAGCCAAACACTTACAGGAAAGCTAGGTGGGTAAGCTGAAGCAGGCATAATAGCTGTACATTTTAATCACAGAAGAAAATGAGGCAAGATAGGGTCATAGAGACAGTTGTTTTACTTGATTCACATGCTAACAGACAACGAAATAGGCCCAGCATTGTGTATTCCTTTCAATCATGTACTAACATCACACTGATTAGTTGTGCTTCATAGGGTTCCATTTTATGTAAGGCAAGCAGGGTCACTACATTACCTAGCCCAAGGTTCTCCTTGACTATGGAAAGTCGCCACATTACTGTCTTGGGAAGATAATCCATTAGATGGGTGTTAGGCGGTCTTGCATCTTTGATATACTAATTGGCGTAAGGAAGATTCCGTTCCACCAGAATATTTGTTCTTCAATCTGTCTGAGAAGTGTAACCTATGGCAGATGCATTCTCGCTTAGGCAAGTTGCATCTCAACTCCTGTGGTGGGTGGTTGGTGCCTACTTGACTGAGAAGATACCTTCTTCACAAAGAGGTGTCTGACACAGCAGCAGATTCTTCCCTCCTTAGACCGTGGAGATTTGCCAATTATACCACAATGCCATAGCATTATGGCAGGGAGGCAGCAATGTCTAATTTTACTTTAGATACAAGCACGATTAACACCTGAGTTTTATGGGATGTGATCTGGCTTTAGTAATGGAGTAAAGAAGACCCCAGGTCGTGCAGCTTTTGCTAAATGAAAGGTCATTGCATTGCTTTTCAGTGGACATTTTGTGATGTTTTGATGGTATAACATGTGTCATCTTGCATCCATTACAAGAGGTGCTGTAATAGAAGTCTCTTAGGTATTAAAGGCACCGGTTCATTCTTACACACATGAATGCCTCCTGGGAGGGGTGACCTCTCTTGGCCTAGAGACATCATTTTGCTCTGTTTAGGAGTGACTAGGCTCTGTGACTACCGAGTCTCGCTGTCATAGGGTACATGGAGCTGTACGTAACATCTCATCATGACCCTGAATGAATGTGCATGTACAGTGAATTATGTCTTCTATGGCAAGAAAATGTCGGATTTCACATATATGATAAAGTAAATGCTGCTGTGAATGGTCTCCTTTATGAGATACATCCTCTAACACAGCTCACAAGTGGTGTGAGTGTCCCTCAGGCTGCAAACAATGTCCTCTTGTACAGGTTGTGGGTGGTGCTAGGAGAATTATTTTGGGGAAGGGGATAGATGGCCTCTCTGTGATGCTGTAATGTGCCCCCCCTATATGTTGTGAGTTGTGCTGTGAGAATTTCTTGATATAAGAGATACCTCTCACAAGGATGGCGAACGGTGCTTTGTGAATCTCTGTATATAATTAATGTCTTCTTAGCCGTGATGTTAAAATGTATTCGTCTGTAAGAGACACTCTCACAAACAGCTGCTGGTGTTCCTAGGAGAATCTCGTTTGGTGTAAGATATGCTCTCTTACAATGCTGATAAAATAATTGATGGTGCAATGCCCTACATTAGAAAACAGTGATCCATGTCATATTCCAGTGTAAAAATCATGATGTCGTATGGCGCCAAGTGTGGGAGTCATGTCTGGCTCTGTAGTAAAGATTTACAAGCTTGTTATCCCCCCTTTGCCCCTAATCTTTGTCTTCTGCTTTCTCAGTGTTCTTGGGATGATGAGATAATATCTCCATTACTGTCCTGTAATGTACTGCTTTTTTTCCAAACTGCCATTTGTCATGGTGTGCGCCAAGCATCCGTCTAGCCATGGCCATGCCTCGTATGTACATCAAGCATTACAGCTGGAGAGAATAGTTACGGCTACACCGCTTAGTATGCCTTTGAGTTACAATATTGGACATGTTGGCAAGGTGGGGTGATTGCAATACTGTGTTTGAAAGATAGACTTGCAACAATATTACATCCGCAATATCTACTACCACCAGGGAAAATGGATTTAAATACAGTAAATCCATGTTTTCCGATATATTCTCACCCTGATGGTATAGTAATAAAAGGGGTGTGCAAAATGTACATAGTTTGCTTTCATGTAATTATGTGAAATTTCAGGAAAATTACGCATAATTAAGTGAAATGCAAATCCGTCATTTGGCACTATGTTCTCGTGTACGTTTTTGACACCAGGACTCATTTCATGCTAAAAGAAAAACTCTTGCATTCTGGCTGTTCGTGTTGTTTCAGCGCTCCCGTGCTATAATTTTGGTGCGAACTGCGGCTAAATTATGCAATGTAGAATAAGGGCGTAAATTCTGGAATTTCACTTAACAAGGGCGTAAATTCTGGAATTTCACTTAACATACAATTACACAAATTTCACCTGGGTCTAAGTAATACTAGTCAATATTATGGATGCCATCAGGTACATATTTTGACTGCAATATCGTGACAAATAATCACAGACTCTGGTTTTATGCTCCCTGAATGTGTCTGCTGTTTGTACTGCTGCAGTACTCAGACTTTTATCAGCAATATTTTACTGTGGGTGCTCGCACATAGAGGTCGGCTCATACCAGTAGCTCTTGGCAGGAGGGAATATGATCATGTCCAATGTTGCTGTATATGGGTGATATCACTCAGAGTGAGTCATATCCCATAACAAGATCCTAAAGTGCCGCACAAGAAAAAAAGAAGAAAAAAAACGATTCTGTTGTGCGGTAATGAGGTCACACATTGAGACTATTCTAGTTTCTGTCACACACTAATGAAATCCTACTTAGGGAAACACCTGTAGTCTACCACATTAAAGGTGTCATATGTAGGAAAACACCTGCTTTAATCAGACACTAATCAGTTAACAAGCAGATAGACAATTTCTTTTACTACATATTAAAGAGGTCTTACAGATGAAAATATGACTTTAATAACACTCCTGTCAGAAGCAGTGGGAGGAAAATAACCTTTGTCACAAAACATATGGTCACACACAAAGAAGTACATACTTTTGGTCACAAAATGATTAGGTCACACATTAAGAATGGAACTTTTACCATACACTCCTGAGGTAATTTCATGTTAGCAAATTACTTTTGTCACCAATAATGAAAGTCAAAGAGTAAGCCTGCCCAAGAATTGTGACCTCATTCCATATGAAATAGATGCCCCTTCAACCAACACTGATGCAGTTCCACATTAGAAAAGACATTCTTGTTTCCAAATGGTTTCTGCTCCACTCTAATAATACGCTCACTCAGCCAAGCACCTGCAGTTATAAGCAGTGAAGGTTATATATGTCAGCGTTCCTTGATTGCTTCAAGTTCTTTTCTTATTGTACTTTTCAGGCAGTCTTCACGTAAAGTGTGTATTTATTTGCTTGTTTCGGTAGCCATTACCCAGAAATGTGATGGGCTCAGACACTGTTTTCAAACGCGGACGTGGTAAATCTTTGGGAGCACTCTTAAAAAGTAATTTGGTGTGCCCTGTGGCGTCTTTGTCTTGTCTGCACACAAACTATCCCTTTTATCACACAAATGCTTTAAACAGTTCCAGCTTCAGCTGTCTGGTGGGTGAACAGATGGTCCCAAAGGCATCGATTGGACTGAAGATGCACACTTCCTCTGCACAGCTCGCGATGTGCTCTCGCGAGAGAGAGTGCAGTGGACAATGTTTCTTGCTCGCTTCTTGCTCGGGCGGAAGAGGGAAGGTGTGAGTGGAGTAGGGGTGGGGATATAGCAGTGTGGTTGTACATGTACATTTGTCCACAGCAGTAACCCTTCTGTTTTCTCACTCTGTTCCTCCCCTTAGTAAAGCATTGGTCAGTAAAAGCTTGGATATCTGTGAAGCCCATCCTAAATTCAGCAAAGAAGAAAGGTATAGAACACTGGAAGTCTCTTTCTCTCCCCTTCTCCTTCAATGCTGAGGCCTTAAAGATGTGGTACTTACCTGGTTCAATGAATAAAACAGTGGGAGGGCCCGAGAAGGGAGGGAAGAAACAGATGCCGGCAATGAAGGCAAGCTAGCCTTTGGCCACCTGCCATAACACGGTCAGTGTGGTCTCCAGTTGGTAATAAGGGCCATCTACATGCACAATAGGCAGGGTCTCTAGTAGTATTAGGTGCCTTGCACACAAAGGACTAAATGTCTCAAATGATTGAATCATTGTTGTGCTGTCTTGCAGCTTTTCAATATTTTATTGTGAGTCCTGAGCTGTGTCTGGCTGTGGGGTGAGGCAGGTGGGCCATGACTTTCATCCTATACCATTTCTTCAAAATCCTAGCGGGTAACGCTCAGATCAAAGAGATTGGAGCCATTCTGAGTTTGAAGGTCGAATGTATGGCACAGGATAAAATACTCAAAGCTTTACATAAATCTTTGAACTTTATAGCATTAATTCCATGTTGTCATCACTGACTTCTCATTGTAGTGTGATGCCACCCACTCCCATGGATTAAAAACTTTAAAACATGGCCGGCTCCTCTCTTCACTAAGAAAGATATGAGGTTCAATCTTCTCTTTCAGTTGCTACAGCTTGATCTAGTGTTCATTGTTAGCGAAGGTGGGCAGGGAGGATGAAGCAATGCAGTTCCATTGCACATCTGAGGAACAAATGTATTGCTGGCTATGTGAGCAGACAAATTCATATAATTTCCAGAAATGGTCTCCCCTTCTGGGTGAATCAAGCAGGTGACCACCTGTAAGACCACCTGCTTGGTAGCCCAACACACCATGTGATTTTATATGGATAGGAAGACTGCATCTTTAAGGATCGGCCTCTGTAGGTGCACATGGTTGATATGTAGCTGAGGCCACTGTCCCTTTGTGCTTGTGCACTCTGTGTGTTTGTGCTTTCTCTTAATATCTATCTATCTATCTATCTCCATGCTGTTCACTCTATATCTTCTGTCTTGCTTTTAATCATTCTTCCTCTTCTCTTCATTCTTTTGCTCTCTTTTCACTCTCGATCTATCTTTAGATCTTTCTTTTTCATACAGTATTGTGTCACTCTCTGCTATTTAGCACTATTTGGTATTGTAGCACTTTTCCTCTGTCTCTAGATTTGTAGCTTCATAGTGCACTCTCTGCTTCATGATTTATATGGGGTGCTCCACTGTTTTTGTTACAGTCTTTCCAGTTCTTTAACATTATCACTCTCTCTACTTATCTGTAAACCTCTCTCTCCTCTCTTCTCACCCTCTTTCTCCATTTTTCTCTGTTCAACTCCCACTGCTGTCTCTCCCAACCAATCTTTCTCTAATGTTCACTCTCTTCCCCTCTTGTTTCTTACTTCCCTTGTATCACTCCCTTTTTTCACTTTTTCTCTTTTCTCTCTTTTCTCTCTTTTCCTCTTGCTTTTGTTCTCTCTTCATCCCTCACTTTCTTCTGTCTGTCCCTATGTTCTACTCATAGCATTTCTCTCTTTCTTTCTCTCCCCATTCTCTGCCTCCTTCTCTCTTTCACCTTTCCCCTTTTTTCTTCCCACCTCTCTTTTAATTCTTTCTGTCTTGTCACTAACTCTTCTCATGCTTCACGATCTCTGTTTCTACACTCTTTCCCATTTATGTTCCTTTCTCTTGGTTACCTTTTGCCTTACCCACTCAATTCTTTTTCTTTCCTCTCTCATATCCCCCTCTGCTTCATTCCCTCTTTGTCACTTCTCTCTCTCATTTCTCCCTTTTCTTTCTTTCTCAATCTTTGATCATCGTTCCTTATTGTCTTGTTTTCCTTCTTTCACTTTCTTCTCTTCATCTCTCCTTTGTTCTCTTGCTCCCTCCTTTCTATTTCTCATTTTCTTGTCTCTGGGTTGCTGTGGATCCCTAGTGCACCCTCAGCTTTGACGTTAGAAAGAGGTGCATCTTTGACTGGTGGTGGGTTTTCTTGATCCTAGGTGTTGGATTCCACTTACCGTACTTAGTGTCCTCTCCCTTGCCGCTTACTAAGTATTACCCTAATCACGTGATGTCTACATTTATTTTCCATGGGAAGTTTTAAAGGTATGGTAACTGCAGTAAACGAAAATAATCAACAAACTTTAGTAGATGTGAGAATTGAGCTGACACGTAGGAAAAGCGCGACAACGTGGTACCTTTGAAATTTTGTCATTCCACCACATGCTCGATCACTGCAAATGATGACGATTAGTGAATACGATGGCCAACCATTTCTGTTTCATTGTTTTTATTTTTTAATTTAACTGCAGTATTTGTACAGAAATAATATTATTTGAAAATAGTAAACCAGGTTAAATTAAGTAATGTAAAACAATGGGCTTAGAATAAACCTGAAGCCCAAATATTCTAGCAGAAGACCAAATCCTACAGCATTCATAAGCAGTCTCCAAGTCAAAACAGCCAGCTTTTTACATAAACTAGGTTTTGACCAGAGCATTAACCACTGATGAAAACTAGGAGTGCCATCCGACATCATTCTAGCGATCCATGTTCACGCCACTGTCATGGCAACTAAGACAAATAAGGGAATATAATTATTGATCTCAATTGTCAACCCCAACACAATAGTCCAACGCTAGGTTATATCCACGTTGCATACTGACCTTAACTGAAAACTCATGTTATTCATATGTATATCATTGGACCCATCTGCAGCACAGCAGAGGAAACACGCGTTGTCCCACCGGCACCAATCATATAGTTTGGAAGGTGTGTCATATAGCAGGAATAGAATTCAAAATTGTCGCTGCTTTAGACAGAACTGCTTGACCGTGGAATGCATAAATAGTATTGGTAGACAAAATTCTTCCCGAAAAATATTTTCATTGCTTATTTCATTGCACTTAGCTCCTACTGGACTCATTCACGTCTGGTCTGTTCAGAGAACTACAGGGATTTTAAAGATGGCCATTTGTGACAGAAGGAAAAGCCGTCCAGATAATTTTGAAAATAGAATGCAGCTTCCAGATCTCTCCCCCTCCCTTTTGCAGTATTTACGAATGAAATCCCCTACCTGCAGACAGACAAGGAAGACAGAATTGGGAAGAGAGAAGTCCGAGGCCAGAGCACAAAACCTTTCAGGACACCATTTGATAGGAGTTGTTTTAACTGAGAGCTTTTGCCAATATCTTAAACCCCGTGTTCATAAATGACTCCATTAACAAATTACTATTCCACAACGGTGTGTCAGCAGGTACTCTGAGAAGTTGTAATGAATGAACCATAGCCGGAGTGTGTATTGTTATTTGTATAGTGCAGACCTAGCTAGAAAGCAGCAACGCTCTGTACATTACATGGGGGAGTTGGACTACGCAAACACCTTTCACACATTACTTATTTTTTTAGGCACCGGGAAATTAAGGATCATATTAATGGCCACGTCATGTAGTGCAGCAAGTCACCTTGCTGCGCTGCGTGACAGGGAAAGGGCAGGAACGTGCCGTGTTTAAGGCAGTACATCGCATTCCTGCCTTTTCCTCTGTGCTGGCACACTTTTGGCTGCCTAGCGCCAACTCAGGCACCCTTGCACCATAGTGCAAGGGTGCCTGCATTATTTTTGTGCAAGAAGGGACACCTTCCTCCACAAAAACAACCCCCTGAGGCTTTTCCCTCTTTCTATGTGTGCTGCACAATGCAATCTCAATTTTAAGTTGCGTCGCTCTTGCACCATGTTGTGTGGTGCAAGAGCGACACAATGGGGCTCATAAATATGCCCCTAAGTGACTAACCCAAAACCCCACAATTTTGAGCCAAATGCCGAGGCTAGAATTCAAACCTGGGTCCCCAGATCCCAAAGTCAGCAGCTCTAGCCACCAAGCCACATCTCCTTTGATTTATACTGCTAATTTTGTTAGTGTCACTCTATGAAATGTACGAAATAACAAGTGACAAAGAGTAAGCGGATTTAATAGAATAAGAGGGTAAACAAAAAACCTCGCCTCGTATTAGTTTAAACACAGGGATGCTGGGCGCATCCCAGCAATATGCCTAAAAATTTAGAAGAGCCCAGCACCGCTAAGCGGAGGGAGATAGAGGCATCTAAGTGATTGTTGCATCTTACAGTACCCCATCTAAAGCAGCAACCCTGTGGTTACAGGAAAAAGTAATGAGGAATATATAAGGGAATAGGCTTAAATAAGCATAAAATATTTGATAAAATTGCCATCTTATTTAACTTATATCAGCCAGTCATGGCAATGGGCAGTCATTCCCATTGGTTCGTAAGTGTAACGCATACTGAAGCAGAGGATCTTAATTTGCACAGATGAACTTCCTAAATTGTGGGGTAACATTAATGCCAAGGTGTGGAGATCCTGTCTGATTGCCTCGGTCAATCTCCGCTTTTCATGTTAGGCACTACAGCCAATCTTTGTTATTGTGTTTTAAGTCTATTCTCACCTTCAATACAGCCTTATAGCCCGCCGTAGCGGGCTATACCGGCTATTAAAGGCTTGCTCCAGCGTTAAAGGCCCAAGCCGAAGGCAAGGGCCTTTAACAAGGGAGCGGGACTTTAATAGCCGGTATAGCCCAGCTACGAAGGGCTATAAGGCTATTAGAACATTCTGCCACTAGAGGGCAGAATGTTCTAACAAATAAAACAAAGCCTTCAGGGAGCGCGAGGGGATTGAAATCCACTAAGGCTCCCTGAAGCCTTTGTTCACAGCCACAGCTGTGAACAAAGAAACATTGGAATGTTGGAGCTCCGGGATTATACCAGCCATTATAAGCCCGGAGCTACTCCATTGTTTTCAATGGAGCTCCCAACATTCCAATGTTCTAATAGCTCTTTCATATTCCCCCTCCCATGATGTCCTCCCGTGCACGTAGGGTAGGGTTTTGAGCATTTCCCCATTGCTATGTATCATTTAAAAGATACTCTATGAAAGAAGGCTGATGGAGCCCAGAACATCGCAGATGGCCACCGACATGCATTCCAGTTTTTTTAGGTAGTAGCTCTCTTTGAGGCCCTATCTCTACAGGCTCTATGTGCTTGATTTGCTTGCACCTCTGTAGTTGCTCAGTGTCAGAGTTAGATGATGCTATGTCGATACTATTTGTTCATGAGATCAAGAAGAGCAAGGAATCCCGGGGTGCGGCTATCAGCTTGGCCGCTGCCTGATCTCCTTCCTTCCTTCCTCATATAAGTCATGGCTGTTAGACTACACTTGGCATGAGCCATCACTCAAGAGACATCATGAGGCATCACTGAAGAGACATCATGAGGCATCACTCAGCATCTAGTATGTAGTGTTACAACTTCTTCTCTTGGAACTATAGGTCATACATAACACAGGGTCTTAATATGGACGGAGTGAGACCCCCTTCTCAATCTCTTCCTCTCCCACCCTCCTCTCACATGCCATTGTGAAGCCTTTTGTTGTTAGATCCCTAGACTTCACCCATCTCTAGACCGTTTTCATTGACAATCTAAGGTTGCATGTGCCCCTGAGAGCCTATTCTCCACAGCTAGTCAGTGAAGGAGAGAGATGGGGGACTATTACACCATGAGGTCAGAAGTGGTCCCTCCCTCCTGACCACAGTTAAAGTTAGTTTGCGTGGGGTGGTGGAGATTGTTTGATCTTCAGAAGTGCCAAGGAGAAGGAAGTAGACGATACAGCCTTTAGAGCTGGGCTGGGTGGGGGCGATGGGGGAAGAGATTGTACAAACCCTTTTATTGCGTGAAGTGTCCAGGCCTGCACACGTACTCATGCTGGTTTTCTGTGCTCTTCTTCCTGCTACCTGTCTGATGCTGGCTCCACCACCTCCCGTTCTACCCATTCTCCCTGTATCCTCTCTGGCCCTCATCTCATTTCTATCCCCCAATCTTTGTTACTTTCTTTCCCTCCCTTTTCCCCCTAACTTCATTCCTTTCCACCCTCGCTCACTGATGCCACACCATGTATGTACCCTTTTGCCACACACCTTCCTGGTCATTTCCTTTCCATTGCTTCCTCACCAAACCCTCTCCTTCTGACCCTGAACCTCTCCTTTGACTTGCTTCCCCACACCTCTCTGCCCTGCCACTCCTGGTTCGTTCCGACACCCAATCCCCTTGTCTTTTTACCCTTCATTCCTTATCCCAATCTTCCCCCTGGAAGGACTGCGAGTGCTGATACTTTTGGGTAAGCTCCCATTTTGGCTTCTACATGTTGTGAGACCCTCTGGCTCCCCCACTTGGGGATCTGTTTCATGTGAAAATGTGATGCTGTTTGTGAATGACATCTTTGCCTCTGACAGTTGTTATCTGGGAGAGGAGGTACTTGGACAAAAATGACCCTGTCAGTTTGGAGTGAAAAGGTAGGGCTGGTTTCAAGGTTGTGGCTAAGCAATACACGTTCACGTACTTCGAACAGATAAGGTAATTCAATAATCTCTAACTCAAGTGCATTTCTTGCCACCTGTCCCCAGTACTGTGGAGGGAGAATGACTTGTAGCTTGCCGCAGTCTGTGACTGTGCTTTAGAGTCCTGAGCCTGGGGCAGTTTATGAATGGTCCAGTCACCAGACCTGGTTAAGGCTAACTTTGCATCATAGGTAAGTCACTGGTGTGTTATCAACTCCTGACACCTACTGAGTCTGTGCCTATCTTACCTCCTGTACCTCTATTATTTACCCCGCCTCCCACCTCCTGACACCTGTTATCATTGGTTTACATGTACAACACTGGTTCTTACAATTTTTGTCCCTGCATTACCTGCACAGCCCTCTATAACCTCTCCTTGCACAGTATTCCTCTCACTCCTAATGCCCTTCTTGCTTGGATACTATTCCTCTCACTCCTGCTGTCCTTGTCAAACTTGCACAGTATTTTTCTCACGCCTGACTTCCGTCTTGCTTGCCCAGTATTCCTCTCACGCCTGCTATCCTTGTCAAACTTGCACAGTATTTTTCGCACGCCTGATTTCCGTCTTGCTTGCCCAGTATTCCTCTCACGCCTGCTGCCCCTGGTCCACTTGCACAGTATTTATCTAACTCCTGCTGACTTGCCTGACCTGCCTAGTAGTTTGCTCACTCTTGGTGTCAGTTTCACTTGCACAGTATTCCTCTCACTCCTTCTGATGCCTATCTCACTTGTACAATAGTCCTCATGCTCTTTGTGTCCCTGTGCATCTTACTCAGAATTCCTCTCACTTATGTTGTCCCTGTTTGAATTGCTGAGTATTCCTCTCACTCCTGCTGTCTTTATGTGATTTTCTCCATCTTCTGCTCACTACTGATGTCTGTTTCACTTACACAGTATTCCTATCCCTTTTGCTGTTTCTGTATAGCCTGCACAATATTCCTCTCACTTTTGACACTCATCTAATTTGCACAGTTTTTTTTGTTCTACTGGTGTCCTTGCCTGACTTGCACAATATTCCTCTCACGCCTGATTTCCCAAATTGCACACTATTGCTCTCACAACTGCAGTCCGTGTCTGACTTGCACAGTATTTCTTTGACTTCTGCTGTCTTGCCTGGCGTGTCCAGTATTCTGCTCACTCCTGGTGTCCATTTCACTTACACAGTATTCCTCCCACTTCTGCTTCCCGAACATAACTTGCACCGTATTCCTGTGGGGGTGGAGCTAGCTGCCATGCTGTAGGCAGCAAGCATTGCAAGATCCTCACCAGCCTGTGAGCACCCGGCCATTCCTGGTCACCACACCCAGCACCGTACAACGACCTGGGCTCCCGGGACTGCGGACACTGCGGTGGGGGCAGCGAGCGCAGGAGCAGGTGCTCCTGATCAGTAGGGACCCTGGGAAGACCGAGTGCAAGCGCCTCCTCCGTACTCGTGTGGAGGCCTGTGTCGTGCTCGTGTCGACCAGCGAGCACTTGGAAAAATCAGCCATGTCGCCCTCAGTGGTGCTCTTAGCGGGGATGATTCTTCCCTCTCGCATCTCAGTGATTGGCCTAGTCGTGGGGGCCCAGAGTGCTCCTTGCAGCCCCCCAACTCTACGGGCGAGGCCCCCTCAGGGGCTTCATCCCAGCGGTGGCCTCCAGGAGCATAGGAGAGCTGCCATGCCATTTGGGCCATGTGGAGCGCCCCCCAGGCTGCAAGGTGAGGAGTGCTGCACTGGCTGGGGTGTCCTCCCTAGCCCACGAGTTATTGGACTGCTGGTTGTGGGGGGCGGTGTTGGCCCTGCGGGCAGCGGCCCTCGGGCCTTGTGACTGATTTGCTCCCCGCTGGACTCTGGGGTAGTGGCCTGGTCAACTGGGGACCCCGGCTGCGGCGCACGGCCCCCAACATTGCTGGTCCCATGGAACACAGATGCCTCTTAGGAGTACTATCCCCGTCCCCTGAGGGGTACCCTGCTACCTACCTTGCATAGACTGCTACTGCCCTTGATAGGCCTGGCTGTTGGTGTTCCACATCCCTCCTGCTGCTTTGACCATTGGATGTTTCTGTGACGCCCTATTTGGAGCTGGGGGCCTTGTTCGCTGGGGATTGTCCCGATTGCCCATGGAGGCATTCCAGGACTGCCGTATCATTTGTTGAGTGGTAGGGCAGGTGGTTCTCCCCTCGTTTTCCCGCGGAGGGTGGCCTTGGTTCCTCATGCCTGCATTGCACCCACACTTCTCCACTGCCATGGTTGTGGCAGACAGTGTTGCACTCCCTGGTGTTATTGCTACTGACTTTGCATATTGAACATGGGGGGAGCCTTGCTCTATCTGCACTCAGAGATCCAAGGATGATGCCCCGATGAGCGCCCAAAAGGAGGGGATCAAGCAGGGCGATGGGGGCGGGGATACCTCCCACATGGACAATGAACTTGATAAGCTACTGGTGGTGATCGATACTACTGGGGTTCCGTTGGGTAAGTACCATGGGGTTCTGGTTCCTAACCTGATTATTTCTTTCACAATCAATAGTGATTAGTACTAGATTTTTATAAATGTACCCCACCCCAGTAAGTTTTTATCAAAAATATATATTTATTAATTTATTTGTTCTGGTTTTCTATTTTTCTTGCAAATTGTGTAAACAATTTTATACAAATGGGGACTGTCTAACAAAGAAAACACAATAACAAATACAAAGACAATTCAATGGGTGACTGTGGTGACATCTAGTGCAAATAGGTGACCTTTCAAATTCAATCAATAAACAACACAATAACATAAATTCTCCGTCCTTTTCAGGTCTTTCACTTAAGCTAGACCTATTTCTTAAATGAATTGCTATAGTGAGCCAGGACATGAGATGGTTGTACGTCCAGGGAGCATCAGGAGGGCAAGATTGACTCTCATGCGATTGATCTAGATCTCACATGTGAGGGCTCTAAGAAAGTAGCAGGGAGGGAGTCTACCCTGGAGGCGTCAAACAAGCCTTACTGCCTTAGGCCCAAACTACGGAACGCCGTCTCACAGAGTTAGAGGTGCATACTTGGTGACTAATTGCCTGGCTGGATGACCAGGAAGGAAGGGCCCACCGTAATAAAATCAGGGTCGTTGGGCTACCGGAGAGAGTGAAGGGCAACTCCATGCTTAGTTTTCTGGAGGACTGGCTCCAGGAGGTTGCAGCCCCAGAGGGTCTGTCTAACTTCTATGCCTTTGACCGGGCGCACAGACTCCCTGTTTTCCATCCTAAGCCGGGGGCCCCACCCTGCCTGGTGGTAGTCCGTCTTCTCCATTTCCACAATAGGGACTTCCTCCTTCAGCAGGCTCACAACCATGGCTCCTTCATGGTGGAGAACGCAAACGTCTTGGTCTATCCTGATTTTACCCTCCAGGTTCAAACTCAGCATGCTTCCTTCATTGCAGTTCAGGCCTCGTGAGTTGGGGTTGCCTTATTCCCTGCTTTTCCCAGCCCGCCTGAGAGTACAGCCAGAGGACAAGTCTCACTTTTTCCTGGATCCTGCTGTGGCATGGGACTAGCTGGAAAGCTATGACAAAGGGATAATGTGCATGGAACCTGCATCCCCTCATCGACTGGCAAGCCAGAGGCGCAGGCACTCTCGTTGACGGGGTGTGAACTGGTGTGGCAAACAGCAGGCTGCTGAGAAAGGGATGAGGGTGGTGGAAACAGCGGCTTCCCTGAGATCTGGCAGGAGCTCACCACACCCTGGGACATGTTCCTGCAGGGGGTCAACTTTAAGTTTGGCGACCTCCACTGTACCAGGACTAGAGGACACTCTATGGGAGTCACTCTGGACACGAAAGATGCCATTATTTGACCCTTATTTGTGGAGGTGTTCGCCTCGTTTGAGGTGCTGCAATGTGGTGGCTACATTATATCCTTCTGAGTTTCCCTGACTTTACTTTCTTTCTACTGGCTGGGCGGAATTGGGCACATGCAAGGGGCCTTTACTACATGCAATATTTTCCACTGTTTTGCACACTGTTCGACTATCAGACTGGCTGGGCTCTCTCCCCTCTTGAGTATTCCGACATGGACGTGGTTGGCCTTTGTTGATGGGTGCTAGTTTGTGGACTACTTGCCTCACCTTGTTTGGACAGGATGTACACATATCACAGTCCAGGAAGGGGTTTTGGGTGATTTATGGGTTTTTTTTTCAATAATTTTTATTGTTTGGTTTGTTAGTGGTGGGTATGGAGCAGGTGTGGTTGTTTTCTGTGGCTGACGAGTGGCGCTCGGGTTGTGTGGGGGTGGGTCACTGGGACGCATGAGTGCTCATTCAAATGGCTGGCCGACTCCAGTTGATCATTTGGAATATGCGGGGCCTCTCCACCCCCTCTAATTACTATAATGTTCTGCCTTATTTAAAGCAGAGGGGAGTCAGGCTGCATTCCTGCAAGAGACACATTTGTCAGACTCTGAAGGCAGAGCACTCCGCAAGAGATGGCAAGGACAGTTGTACTGCACTGCTTACTCCTCGTTTGCGATGGGACCTTTGTTTGGATCTGGCCCGGGGTGCCCTTCCAATTACATAAGGCAGTCATCAACCCTGAGGGCAGGTATGTGTTTGGGTGATTGGATGACAAATGTGTCAGCTTGTCAAAAGTTTATGCCTGAAAACTGGCCAACCTTTATTCCTGAATAGCTTGACACTCCTGCTGTCAATGCAGTCCTATTCGAGGATGCTGGGAGGGAATTTCAATTGTGTAGCGTACGTAACTTTGGACAGGTCCCACCCTCCATTGCACTCAGCACCTGTGCATAAATTAGCAGACGCATTCTGCACTAGGGAGCAGCATTGGGGCCTGGTAGATTGGTGGAGGGTGCGAAATCTCAGGATCCGGGCTTACTCCTGTCGCTCTTGTTTACATGATTTAGAGGTACGACCTGCTAGGGTGCTATGTTGTGATGCATTGTATGAGAGAGTGGTGGATGCGTAGTACCTGACGCGGAATTATTCAGACCATTGCCCCTTATTATGCACTCTCAGATAGTCCCCTCATAAATCTTGTATCCCTATTTGGCAGTTGGATCTGGCTCTGCTTGAGGACCCGGTATTCCAACCTGCGCTCAGTGAGTGGTCCACTGATTTTTGGCTTGACAACACTGGTTGGGTGTTGTTGAAGGGTGTTGAATGGGAGGCTTTAAGGTGGTTGTGCGCGGTTACTGTATCTCCATTAAGATAGGGGTGCACACCCAGCTGCACTCGGATGTTTGATGGGAGGAACCAGTCCTTAATGGGCTCCCCCCAGAGTTGGGAAGACAACCGAGGACAGAGAGCGGATTCTTCCAGAACGGGAGAAATTGTTTGCAATGGTGTAACACCTACAATATGATTACAGGGCTTATATTGCAAGGGCTCAAGTTGGGGAGCATGTTAGCCTGGCTCTTCAGGGAAGAGATGGGTGGGGCAAACTATCCTGCAGTTTAAAGACTTTGTGGGCCAAAACGTGTTCACGCAGGAGGACCTTAATGGGGTGTTCCTGCACTGCTATTGTGCACTGTATGCAGTAGGCACTGGGTTTAATGAGTCATATGTACTGCATTATATTGCGGATTCCTCCCCACCTGTCCTGTATCCTGCTATGATAGAGCAACTGGGCACTGATGTTACTGTGCAAGAGGTTCGGGTGCAATCAAGGAGATGACCCGGGGCAAGGTCCCCAGGTCGGATGGATTGCCTATAGAATTGTACTCCACTTTCTCCACTTGCCCCATAGTTAGTGGAAGTTTTTAGCAGAGAGCAACAGCAGGGTTTGCTTCCACTCTCTCTGCACGAGGCTATGATTGTGTCTCTACCAAAGAAAGACAAGGATTCTGCTGTTAGTAGACTCCTACCACCCCCTCGCTATGCTTAATGCAGATTATAAAATCCAGAGCAAGATTCTGGCAAACAGGATTTTGCCACATGTAGTCAATCTAGTTCACCCCGATCAGACAGGTTTTATACTTGCCGATAGTACCCTGCCTAACATTCACCATCGCCTCCCCCTTCACTGCCATGCTGGCACTGCGCTGGGAGTGTGACTCCATTGGTTACCTGGGAGTTGATATTTATAGATCTCCGGGTTGCTCTTTGAGGGTAAATTTGCCCGGGCTATGTCTGCCCTAAGGCAGTCGGTTGCCTCTTGGAGCACCCTGCCTATATCGGTCAGTGGTTGGCTAGCCATTTCTAAGATGATGATTCTGCCCGGGCAACTTTATTTACGGCCTTGCCGGTCGTGCTCCCTAGGGTGTATTTTCAGGAATTGGATAGCATCCTTATTATATTATAATGAGGGTCTTCGAGATGCAGGGTGGCCCTGCGGAAATTCCAATTGTCTGTGTATGAGGGTGAAATGGCTGCCCGGATTTTGAGCTTTGTCATTTAGCCGCTCAGTTGCAGTGGGTAGCTCGGTGGCCATCAGTACTTTGGGACGCTGTTGGCCACCAGGAGCATGGGACACCTTCCAGAGCTCTTTTGAGTTGGATACTGCTTTGACCAACCCCTGCCTCGATGGTGTATGGTGAGAATGTCCTAGTTCGAATGACCCGACACTTGGACATGGGCATTACAAAGGACATGTACCAGGGTCCCATATACCTGTGAGCTCCCCTTGGTGATTGCTCGATATCGACAGCAGCCGGGAGGTTGGGCCGGTCTGCGCCTGTGGCCCGAGGCTGGGCTCACCATACTGGGTGACCTATTTGCAGGGGGGAGGAAGCTAGCTCTTTCCTGGACTTGAGGGAGACATATGATGTTCCGGTGGGGCACTTCCTTTTCCATGGGCTCTGATGAGTAGGATCCGTACGTGGTAGAGGGTAAATTCTGCAGAGCCTCTGGAGCATTAGTGCCTCCACTATCTGTTCCTCATCATGGGGACAATGAGGGCGGTCACGCTGCTCTACAGTGCCCTGTTGAAAGGGGCTCACATGGGCCTGTCAGACCTACACCAACGCTGGACGTTGAACCTGGGAACTGTACTCAGTGATTCAGCTTGGAAGGAAATCCTGGCTTTCACCCCCAAGGTGTCCTGATATGCTAGATTTAAATGTACTCAATTATACTTCTTGCACCGGGCGTACCTCACCTCTCCATGTCTTCACGCCATATTTCTTGGGGCTTCATCTGCGTGTTCCCGCTGTCCCATGACTGATGCGGGGGGTTCCACCATATGGCATGGACTTGGCCGGTGTTGGTTCCGTACTGGGCTACCGTACTACAAGTTATTTGTTGGGTCGCAGATAGACACTTTGACTGCTACCCGCAGCTATGTTTATTGGGCCTCCATGATGACAGGGGAGTACATAGGAACCCAAATCTACTGGCTTAGGATGCAATACTGGTAGCTTGCCACAGACTAGATGCCCAGGGGTGGATTTTGCCTGAGGAGGAGGTCTCTCTGGTGCCCTCGCCGGAAGCAGGTGCAATGCTTCTGTCTCCTCCCTCTGCTGCCGATGTTCAAATTGGTGAAGCCTTAGCTGAGTGAGTGGTGGTTGCTCATTTGCTGGATGTCTGTACGTTGTGTGTGGTGGGGGATGGCAGTGGCCCTACCCAGGGCCATGATCCCAGTTTGACGCCTCTGAGCCCGGGCACCACTGTGAGCTGCTGCGTCAGCCTTAACCCAATGTTTTGACTTTGTACTTACTGTATCCGTTTTCTTATGGTTTTTCATCTATGTCCGGCACATAACTCAGCAATTATTTCCCTGACTGCACACACCTATCTTTTTCTTGTTTGTTTATGTTGCACTTACTTTAAAACTGCAATAAAAAAAAAAATTTTTTAAAAACGTGCTTTTTATTCCTCTCACTTTTGATGCTCATCTCATCTGCACAGTATTTCTCGTGCTCCTGGTGTCCCTGTCCAGCTTGCATACTATTCCTTTCAACCCTGATTTCCATCTTACTTGCACAGTATTCTTCTCTCGTCTGCTGTCCCTGTCTGATATGCACAGTATTTCTCTCACATCTATCTCTGTCTGACTCGCTTAGTATGCCTCTTACTCCTGATACTTCTGCTGCCCCTTGTGTTATGGGCATTTTTTCCCTTTTTACACCTGTTGGGCATGTGTTACCTGTACAGCTCCCTCACTCAAACAGCACTTGTGTTACTTGCACAACTTGCCTCTCTCTCCTGTGATACCTGGTGACATGCACATTATCTTTCAGTCCTGCTGCCCCTGCATTGCATGCAGTTTTTCCATTGCATCTTTTGTTCAGATTTTACTTGCACAGCCTCCACACTACTGCTGTCCCCACCACTTACATTATATTCCTCCCAAAGCAGCTGTTCCTGTTAACTGCGTACTCCCATGTCAGAATCTCACATTTAATGTCCATGTTTCTTTAGGACCAAACTGTCTTAAAAGGCCCTAATTACTTAACTGTAATTGCATTTCTTGGTGTCCTACTCCCTCACTTTAATTCATCACAGTATGAGGCAGTTTTGCCTCTCCAGACACCAATCATCACGTAAATCAGTCAATAAAATGGCCCGCCTCCCTCATTCCTCCTGTTCGTTGAACATCACAGACGCAACTTTACTTTGTTGGCTTAGCACGACCGGGAAGGGATGTAATGAATTAAAGCGAGGGAGTAGGACTCAGAATATGCAATTACTGGTAAATAATTAGGGCACTACCTCCTCATCCTTCCCTTGGATTCATCACAGTAAGAAAATTACAAAGGAATACTAGCACAACTAAAGCTGCATGCTCAAAGATAAAACTTTAATTGACAATGACAAGAATTCTATAGAAAATATCTCTATTACTTCATAGAGGATAACACTCTGGACCCAAAAATGTCAATTCCAAATAATTTGAGCAATTCTATATTGGTTAACGAAAGTGGAAGGAGAAGCCCAGGAGGCTGTCCTGCAAATCTCTGTAATTGAAGCTCCCTGAACCACTGTCACAGATGTGGACATTCCCCTAGTGGACCTGCCCTGAACTCCTATAGGTGAAGCCTGGCACGCTGCCTTATAAACCATAGAGATCAAAGACTTGACCGCCCTACTTAAAGAAGTAATTGCTGGCTTTCCACCCCTTTTTGCCGGACCAAAATTCACAAAGATATACTCAGAGACTCTGAATGTTGCTACTCTGTGTAAAGACATCAGGGGAGCTGTTCTTACATCCAGATTATGGAACCTACCCTCCTCATCTCTCTTGGGAGAAGAACAATATTCAGTTTGAATGACCTCCTGTTCCCTATGAAAGGTGAAAGGCTCAAAAATCCTTCAGAAAGGATGCTTACAGAAAAGGATCACAATTCACCTAGGGCCATATGTATGAAGCCAATTTGCGATCGCAAACACCGAAATTCGCAGAATTTCAGCGTTTGCGATCGCAAATTAGCAGTGTGCAATGTAGCACTTAAACCCCCTCGCAAAATAAGGAATCGCAAAATTTGCGATTCCCTATTTTGCGATTGCATTCAAGGAATCGCAAATTGCAATTCCTTAAATGCAATGTAAGAAGCACAAAAGAAAGTGCGATTTGGCCTTAAGGATTCGCAATTTACCACCAACTTCAGGTTGGTGGTAAATTGCGATTTCACTTAAAAATGCAAATTTTTGCATTTTTAAAGTGCCATGTGGCGCACATACATGCCCATAGGGCATGTATGTGTGCCACATGTGCACACATGCACATTTCAGGGGTGCAACAGGGTGTCCTTTTGACACCCTGGCACCCTTGATATTGCATTCTCAATTTGCGATTCTCTGATTGGGAATCGCAAATTGAGAATGTCTCCCCATTCATTCCTATGGGCCTCCTAGCCCATAGGAATGAATGGGAAGGTATTCCTTATTTGCAATATGTGGGATTCGCAAAATTATTTGCAAATCCCACATACATTGCATTTTGCGATTCTCAAATTGCGATTCGCAGAAAATCGCAATTTGAGAATCGCAAAACTGTATTTTGTTACATATGGCCCTTAGTCTCCTAAATGAGTCAAATGTGACCAAAAAGAAAGTTTTCAGGGTCAAGTTCCTAATATCTACTGACTCAAGTGGCTCAAACGGAGGATGCTTTAAAGCCTTCAGCACCAACAAAATACCCAACTGGAAAACTGCAGAGAAGGAATTACTTAAACTTTAAACAGGTAGCAAAACAACTCCTTCTCATCAGAAAGATTCCCCCTAAAAATTCTAAAAGCTCTAATTGTTGCCCACTTAATTTTTAATGTGTCCACTCTAAGACCCAAAGAAGAACAATCTTGAAGGAATGACATAACCTCAATTAGATCAGTGTTACTGGGATCTTGATTTTTAGCCCCGCTCCATCTACTAAAGGGGCCCTCATCCCTAACATATTAATTGAATGTTGAGGATCTTCTAAGTGCCTGCAGAATAGTAGCCAATTCTTCCGGCATTCCTCTATTTCTCATTCCTGACCTCTCAACCTCCTGGCCATTAATCTGAGTCTCCCCAGAGCTTTCCTCGGTAAAGCTGGAAAAACGAGAGGAGAGGGTCACATAGGGAACATCTACTCCTCTGTTTCCCTCATCGCTATCAGGAGAGAAAACTAATTTGAGCTGGGACATGCTGGTGCTCTGAAGATCATAGAAGCTTTCTACCTCCTTACACTGTGTAGGAATTTGAGAATTTGAGAAAAAGGCGGAAATGCATACATGAGACCCTAAAGCCACCTGTACGAAAGTACATCCACTACTCTGGTTTTTCCCTCCTTTCCTCTTGAACAAAATTTTCCCTTGTTTGCGTTCAGACTGGAAGCAAACAAGTCTACCAATGAATTAATTGTGAAAAAGTTCTCAGATGGGGACACACGTTAACTGAGGACAAAATATGCATGCTCAGGTTGTCCGCCAAGGTATTGGATATCCCCTATATGTGAATTGCAGAAATTTAGAAAATCCTCCTCTCTGCCCAAAGAAAGATCTTGTCTGATATCCTCACCAGGGAATGAGATCTGGTCCTTCCCTGTTTATTGACATAGGTTTTTGCTGCCATATTGTCTGTACAGAACAATGCTGCTTTCCCCTTTATATGGCGTGAATAATTAGTACTACCAACAGCAGAGAACGAGAGCGAGATAAAACAGACTGAAGAGACCAGAGCAGCCAGAATTACTAGCAATAAACAACAAAGAAAGAGACAGGAAAGAGACATTAAGGAGATGTGTTGCTAAGACCTTTAGTCGTCAAGACTGTAGTAAGGGGTTTATGGTCACAAAATACAGTAATGTGTCTGAAATAATCTAAAGCCCAAATATAAGCTAAGACTTCGTTCTCAATGTCAGAAAAATGTTCTTCAGCTGGAGGTACAGAACGTGAGACAAAAGCTATAACATCAGTAGCAATAAAATGGGACTGAAACCTTGACGAAAAAGCGCAGAACAGATTTCTTCTTTTAACTTATATGCTTGATCACAATCAACAGACCAAACAAAATTAACATTTTTTTTTAAACAGATTCCAAATGGGATACGATAATATAGCGAGATTCACAACAAAGGATGCATAATTTTCTGAGAGACCCAAAAAGGATCTTACCTCTTTATCATTTTGTGGATAAGGGGCGTTAAGCAAAGCTTCCACCAGATTTCCCTTCTGTTTTATTCCATTCACATCAACCACAACTTCCTTCGTCTTGTTCATATTTGCATTTCTTATATTCAGCCACAAGACTATATTGTTGCAGTATATTTAAATCTTCCAAAAGTTTATCATCATGATCTTTTTTCGTTTTCCCCATTATCACTATATCATCCTGGAAATATACTACATTTTTGTTCCTTTAATAATCTGTTACGTAAGTCTCTGAAACAGAACAGTGGCAGATGCCAATCCAAAAGGTACTCTTTTAAATTGAAAATATCCTACCAATGTAATGAAAGTAGTAAGATTCCTACACTCTGGGTGTAACATCACTTAATGATATGACACATTTAAATCTATGATAGAAAACCATTTCATGTCCTTAGAGACTACTAAAAGTTTGTTTATTCTCTGCAAGGAAAATCTGTCTTCGTAAATATTTTTATTACGATCTCTGAGGTCCACACATATCCTTACTCACTGGTCCAGTGTGCCACAGCCAAGGTCTCTTTAAAGCAGAAACGTAAACCTCAATTTTTTTCAGCAGGTTCCTGCTTACAATGAAAAAATATAAACCTCTCTGTTGCAACTCAGACTGTGAAAAGAAAATATGTGTTGATGTCTTCTATCACTTAAGTTCATGCATCACCAATGCCAGATTTTTTTGTCTATACTGCCATAGATTTTTAAATCATCTGGTCCTAGACAATGGGGTAAAAATGTATTTTTGTGTTCCGGAGATAAATGTTCAACTTCAAAAGTAGTAATAAAATTATATTAAAATATTCTCACCATTCTTCCCATTTCATACTAGGTTCCCCGCCTGCTGTAAGGAAAGGGTGTGGAGGAGAAAAATTCAATGGGTTGACTGTTGTCATAGTAGTCGGAAAATATAAATTCTCACCTTAGACTAAACCGCCTATACGTCAAAAAAGTAGAAGTATTTTTTTAGTAATCACGAATGGATGTAATGAAGTACAGAACGTCACTTATAGTGACGCAACGCTGTTAATTGAATTTGCACCTTGCATGCGTATTGCAGTTGTGCAGAGACCGGTTGCACAGTGGAACACACAGTTCTTTGAAGATATCAGTATTTTGGGCGTATTGCAAAAATGCACTGTAAAATACCAACATTAATAAATTTCGGGTATTAAAGATGGCGGTGTGTGCGTATCACAGTAGTGCGATACAAGCCACACAGGTTGGAAAGGTTTACAACCCTCAAGATGGCGGCATGCGCGCAATGAGTATAACGGTGCGTCTAAAGCGGTGTGTACACATGCGTGCGTATCGCAGCCGCGCTGAACCGTCAGTGCAGTGGAATGCACCAAGTCTTTGTTGTGGACCATGAGCATTCTGTAGGACCGTTACCAATGGTCAAACTTCAATAAGGTAAAGCTCCACGAAGGTCTGGCAGATGTTCTGTGTATACACACAACTAATATCACTCACCAGATGGCCTTATACACGGAGAAAGCAGTAATAGTGCGAGAATCATCAACTCCAAGACCACAAATTATTGAGTAATCCCATCACCAATTATTAAGTTGTAAGGCAGTCACGAACACAGTAGAAGTTGTAGAAGAAGTTATGTTTATTCTAGCCCACAGCAATACACTTCTAATCTTCTCCGCACCAACTTCATCACTCCGTTCTCCCCCCGCTACCCACATTCTAGACTCAAATACCGTAAAGCACTAGGGCAGTCACAAGGAGACAAAGGGAACATACACATACTAATATATGCAACACTGTCCTAATGCTGTTGGCATTCCTGAATGTCCTGTTTGTTTATTTATTATATTCCTTGCTCTGCTTCTCACATCCCATTTACTTCTCCTCTACCATTACTGTTTCTGTTATGTTGTGTAATATTATGCAATGTTCTGTTATGTTAACATAGATTTGTCGCACAAGTCTTCCTCTTGTCTCTCTTGCATGTACCCTGATTCTGTTTCTCCTCCGCCTGTTTCCTGATTCCAGCCTTCTTAATGCTTCTGGCAGTAATTGCACTCCTCCTTACAGTTTGTGTTGTTTGGATATTGTAGTGTCGGCCTTTCTGCCTAGCAGTTCTTTCCTTTGTTTACCTGCCTGGGCTGAGAGCTGCCATGGTCCTCATAGAGGATAGCCCTTTATAGGCTCGTCCATGGAAAACACACCAATTTTCAGAAACGTGGCCTCACTGTGAATTCTAGGACGTGGCATGTGTTTTCTGATTCCTCAACCCATCTAGAACCATATTTGTGACACCTTAGCAGTCCCACCAGAGGTGGTCATTTAAAGTGGTACTAGCACCACAATACTGTGGTTTGGCAAACGTTTGTCAGTGGTAGGTGTTATTGCGAACCATCCTGATCGTTTGGATTGAATTGACCTGCTCCTGCTAGGTTTTTGCATTCGCTCACTAAGCCTTTTTTGGGCACATGCTTAGCTATAAAGTTATCTTTTCTTACTCTCTTTTCCCTTTTTCTCAGCCTGGTGCTATGGCTGGTGAGGCAAGGAATTGCATGAGCAGTTTGTGTCCTTCCTAGGGCACTTCACGAAGGAGATCTGCCTGGCCCGGTACAGGATGAAAGCAGGTTTCACTGAGGGCAAATGTCAGTATTAAACAGGACCCTCTGCTGCATAGCCATGGATGGGAGATGCAGAGAAAAGGATAAACCCATGGGGGGAGGCAGTTCAGCAAGAGGCGATAAATGTTAGAGGGAACGTTTAGGTGGGTGATATCGGTCTGCAATGGTATAGCGTCAGACAGTTTAGATGGGAAAGTTTCAATGTTAAAACAGTGTCAAGGTGGACAAGAATGAATGGGTAGACTTTTTCCCTATCAGTTTGGTTCCTCCCAGACTACTGGGAGCTAACTTCTCCACTCACCCACACTCCCCTCTCACACGCTTCATAGAAATATATCTACTCGAGGGACTGAAAAGGTCCCTTCACGTTAGAGCGCTAAATGCATCAGAGGTGAGTCTGCACTATATTTTTGTGAATCTCTAGGGGCTCAGTTTGTGAATGGGTGTATGTATGCCAACATCTTGTACCTGTACAAGAAGCTCTTTCTTCTATTGCTGGCCTTACCTACAAGACTGACCCCTCAATCTCCAGCTTTTCTTAATTGTTGAGAGGGACAGCATTTATTTTGTATTTGGGTCACCTTCTGAGTCTGGCAATGGATGCTGTTTAGACAATAGGCGGAGAGCGAAGCTGTCACAAATATGGCCCCTACCTAGTTCCTAAATGTTGCTGGTGGTTCTAGATGGTGGGCAACACAGCTTATTTTTGGGCGAGGTGTCTTATTTTTCATCACCAATCTTTGACAAGAAGAATAGGATGGTGAAAGAAAGATTCATGAGGTGGAATCAAGGCTGGGCATCCTTTGTATTCTACATTCCCAATATCCAGTAGTGCTGGTGGTCTTTGTTCTAGGAAAAACCATGGGACACAGCACTTATTTTTTAAGTATTTATTTATTTTACAAATTACACCACACTTGCCTTTGTTCAATAGACAGCCAGGTCCAAAATGAATATTTTGGGGAGTGATTCCTGGTGGATCCACCATGTTTCACAGCTGACACCCTTCTCTGTTCCGCCCTCGGAACAAGGCTCGCATGAAAGGTGGTGGAATTAGTTCTCTCATCCAAGTGATCAGGGCCACAATCCAAGGAATGGCTTTGTTGTCAAGGGGTCTGGTGCCAAAACTTCTCCTTGCCCTGTGGGCGGCACGTGAACTCACTCTGAAAAGAATATTTCCATATTTTAGCTCACTGTGTGTTTTTTCTAGAGACAACTGCGTTGGTTTTAGATTTGTGTCTACTTAGTGATGAATGAAAATGATAAATATTTGTCTTGAAGCCCGGAGTGATGACTCCTCACCAGATCGATGGATGGTATTGAACGGCCCTGACAGTAAGGCCCTGGTCTGAAGGGACTTTTGAGCATGTTAATGGACTGCGTGGAGACTAGAGACAATCTTGGATGGAGAATGATGTGTTATTGTAGCGAATGATACATTAATGACTTCGATTACAAGGGCTCTGCTAAATTCGACAGCCATACAACTGTTTGCACGGGTGTTGCAATTACGAGTTACGAGTGGGTCGGAAATTTCCAAGCCCTTGGAGTTTTGCCGAGGGAAATACATGTTTGGTGGTCAAACTCATTCAAGTTCTATTTATCGCACCCTTTGAATTCCGAACCCGGGAGAATACATCTTTTTACGGGTGCAATAAATAGAACTTGTTACACTGAGGCATTGTCATTTTTATCACTGTGTTTGTACACTTACAGCTTCATTGAGTGAGGCAGTGAATATTCCATGGAGAACATTTAGGTGTGAAACATGGTGGATTCAGAGCAAGAATGCGAAGACCTTACAGTGAATGTAGTGCAGAATCTTATGCGCCAGTCCCACAATCGGATCGTCCTTTCTGCTTTACTGTAAAACAGTGATTGTTGGTGAGACTGTCAATAACAAAGCATTATAGGCATTTCTGATTCAAACCCTTGTGCCAGGGAAGAATGTCAAATTTTGCCTGTTGTTAATTTATGTGTGATTTAAGATGAGTATTTTTTTACCAATTTACTAGTTTTAATTTAAATGTCAATTTTGAAGCATACACTAAGGCTATCAACTTCATTTGTCCAGTGACATTCAAAATGCATTTCTCAAATTAGCAAAATTCCACAAAATATGGATATAGACACACTCAAGCTTCAAAATTCACATTACATATTTTTATTTATTTCTCTCGCTTATTGACATATCGAACATAGTAGTTCATCTACAATCACAAGTTAAAAATTCAACATGCAAAAATTTATCATACAAAATACAATTCATTAATAAACGCATCACCTGATAATAGACGAATATAAAAAAAAAAAAGACCTCGAGATAAAATCGGTAAAATATCATACGTCAATATACTCTCTCAACAACCATAGCATACAAGCCAGAATGGGTGCAAAGAGGAAATAAGAAGGACACACATGCAACACATAATTTCAATTAATCATAGATAGGGTGGCAGCTACATTTTGTTTAATTGACTACGCAGCAGACAAAAATTCATAGACCGCAATCACTATCACGGTAGTGGGATCACATTTACAAATTCTAAGAGCATTCACGCAGTTTGTAAACAGAGAGGGTGACACATGCATGCTATCCACCTGGCTCTCGGTGCAGATTATTTTGTGCAAAATAATAATAAATGCTCTTCGCTCTTATTAGCAAACATACATGCCGGACAAAGAGTAGACCTGTCCTGTGATGAAGCCCATGTTGAGGTAAACACGACCATCAGCAGAACGTCATACCTAAATTGCAAGAAAAGTGAACGTGCACGGGCATGGCGGATGAAGTCTAAATATTCTTCCATCTTGGGCCTTCTGTATTACAATGTCCTCTTAATTTTAATATTTGATATTCCTAAAATCCACATGCTTCCTCATGAAAACTACATCCCCACTTGTACTACTCATATGCATACTTTTTCACTGACAACTTAGTAGACAAAGATAATATTGCTATTGTTTGTTGTTTATTTCAGTTGAAAATGGTATATTGATTTTAAACTATTTGCGTCCGATCACGAATTAATAGCGATCAGTTAAAGTCTTCCAATTGATATGCAGTTAGCGAGACTGCAGCAGGCCGACATATCTCCGATATGAAGTGACTGTAGGATATCCTTTCTATGGGGTATTTTACATAAAACCTAAATCTCTGGTGTACACTTTTCTCTTATGAAAATGCTGTGGAGACTCAGGTTCCTTTTCAGATGATCTCTACACTCAGGCCCTCGTTACGAGCTGCCATGAGTGGAACCCCTGAGGTGGGGGAGGATACTGCTCTGGGCAGCTACAAGGTTTCTGGTGCCCCTGGTCCTGAGTTAGGGAGTTCTTAACCTCCAGACTGATAATTCCTGCCCCTGGCACACCATACCTGGAAACTTGTGAGGAGCTGAAGGGGCTGTGGGCGCTGCTGACCTGTCCCCCGCCCACCCCCTTACTTCAGGATGGAGAGCGGAAAAGATCCTTATGATTGAAGTGAAAGAAAGGCTCCCCTCCTGACACCCTCAGCATCCCCACGTCCAATGAAAAAGCCCCCGCGACATTTACCAACTGGTTCAACCTGATGGTAAATGTGTGCAGATTTGGTGCTTTTTGAAATTTGACCTTGTATTCCTGGGTCAGCATGTTATTCCTCATTCTAGGGAAATCACTCGTAGTCCTGGCACTCAGCTTGCTCAGTGATGGAAACATTCAGGCTTCAGAACCTCGTGCTGCCAACCATGTGGTGTTTGAGTGAGGCAGGCTCTTCTCCACTCAGTGACAGCAGTGATTCAGTGAATTACTGCTTCTTGAATACAGTGGGAGGACTTGCAATTTTGTGACTATATATAGCTTTGCAAGTGATATGTCCAAGATGCACGCAAGCATTGAGTGAACTTTGACAAGATATTGAATTTCTCTCCCTTCCATTTTATCGCTTGTAATTGGTTAATGTTGGAAACAGATTCTGTTTATTGGTTGTTTGGTTTGCCTACTTTAACAGGAGTTAGGTGGTTGATCATCCATTTCTGATGCCGCCCCAGAAGCCTCCTGTCTTACACCTCTGTGCCTTTCGGCCATTGATCCTTCCAGCTCCGCCCTTTGGCTTCTTCTCCTGTAAAGTCTAACTCTCAACCTGCAGCAGTTTCTCAGGACTCTCTTTTTATTGTGTCCCCACAGGTCGCGGTCCATCAGTGGAGCCTCCTCCGGCCTTTCCACCAGCCCACTCAGTAGCCCACGGGTAAGTGACGTCGAGGCTCCGTCAGACACAGTGCCTCCCCAGGAGACTTCCATTAACCTCTCACCAAGAATTTCACATTACTTTTGGATGGAAAGAGGGGTGGGGGTTGTGTTTGAAAGTAAATTAAAAGATTACCGATGGGACTTTCGCATGGTCTGTACAGCAGGGGCAGAGGATCATGTCAGACTTTGTCCCAATCCTACAGGTATCTCTTGGATGTCAATCTGTTGGCATATCTATGGTTGCAGAAAATAACTAATTTTCTCTTTCACCATTGCCAAACAATTCTTTTTATTTGACCTGATCCAACCCCCTTCAGCAGTGTGCAGCCTCCTGAAACTACCCTACAAGGGTCACCCTCTTTCCCGTCCCACTTGCAGTAGTCCTTTCCAGCCCTGATGGTTCAAACAAGAGCCTTGTGTCCATCTGCCCGTAAGCCATGCATCTACTATACCAAGACCACGCCAATTTACTTAAATGGGGGGTACCTCTGAAAAGAAATTCTAACTGTGGTGGACATTTTCTGGCCACTTGATTACGCCTCTCACCTCCTCGTCAGAGTCAGAACATGAAAATTACCTTTGTCCGAGAAGCAGACCCCGCCAAGACCTCAGCCCATGTCATACAAAGATTGTCCACTGAACGTCCCTGCTGCAACACTGCTTTTGTACTGCCTACAGACCTCAGCCATTGCCATACACTGAATGGCCACAAGGAGTCACTGCTGTCCCCATTTTTAGTTCCCTTCAGAGCCTTAGGCAGTGACCCTGTCTGCCTTTACGTAACCTTCTTAGTATCAGTAACTACAGTATCCTTTGAACCCGCTGAAGCACTCAGGATGGAGCAAATTGACTGTTTCATTCATTTTCATTGAGCCATATCCACAGTATACATATGAACCCATATGATGTGCTGCACGCATGAGTCCTCATGATCGCTGTACCAACAGTTCTACCCTTTACATTGAACGCAAACTTTTTAGGAGCGGGAGTAAGGAGCAACATGTGCTTATATATATTGGCATGAGAATGATTGGCAGCAGAATTTCTGAGTCAGTATGTGGTTGGGTAAGATTAGGGGGGTCATGAATAATTGATTAGGTATTTCGTTTTGAGTGAATTGAGTCTCTAGAAATCAAAAGATGCACATATAACATGCTCTCCAGCTCCTGACGTCACAAGAAGTTGTGCGGTTGAGGTGAGCAATGTTTGTGGATATAAAGTTGGTCTTATGAGCGAGAAGGTAACCATGTGTACAACAGAGAGAGAATATGTGATGCGAATAAATGAACAACTGAAAGAAGAAACATGTAATGGATGGGGACTGGTGGAGAGAGAGAGAGAAAGATTGAGGGCCTCATTTATAAAAACTGTTGCATCGCTGCGTAAAAACAACGATGCAACAGTTTTCACTGCGTCCTCCTTGCGATACGATGGATGCGCTGTATTTAATGTACGGCACTCCATGTCACAACGAGTTACAGATACGTCAGTATTTCTGATGTATCTGTAGGCGCAGTAATGACGCATTGCTGGAGTGTGTCGCAAAAGCGACGCAACTCCAGCAATGGATAATTACACATGGGCAAGTCCCTAGTTAAATGCGCCTGCATCAGTCTTATGCCTGCTGTGAGGCAGGCATAAGATTTTGACAAAGTGGCATCCTAGAAGTGGCGCAATGAAATCTGATAGATTTCACTGCGCCACTTCTAGAAGGCTTTTTGCAGGGGAACGCCCACCTTGCATACATTATACCTGACGCAGGTATAATGTGGCTCAGAGCTTTACAAAGTGACGCATCTGCTTAGATGTGTCACTTTGTAAATAGGGCGCAACATGGCGCCCTTTTTACACCGCCGGTGCGTCACAAAAAGTGACGCAACGGTGGCGCAAAAGTGTTGCAATGCCTCATAAATAAGGCCCTGAGTTTGATGGGTGGTGAAGAGTACAAGTTTAAATGCAGTGCATTGTTCTGAGACAGTAAAGCAGTGAGCCATGTCATTATGTAATGATGCCCAGGCCCCCAGCGCCATTTCCTTTTAGGAAACAGCAGCTCCATGTGGAAAGTCTCGCTGTTGAAGACTCCTGGCCACACATCCGGTGCTCACGTGGTTAAGGTGGGATTTAGACTGGCACGCCCACTCTTCCCTTACTGGGGGTAGAAGGAGAGACTCTGCGCCCATTTTCCACCCACCCACCTGCTTTGTGTGTGCGTCTGCTAGCAACAGTCCTGCTCTCGCCATCTGCACGCTGCCGGAACCAGTGCTGCCCAAATCATTCCCACCTTCCGCCCCCACCGCCTTTCCTGCCTCCCCCAGAGCTCTGGCTTGGCATGCATTTCTTGCCAATCACTTTCGTACATACAGCAATGTTAGAACAGTGCTCATAGGGTCACGTTGTATCCAAGTAGATGGCAGTAGATGCTGAAGGCTACCCATCTTCAGGGCAGAAGGGTTTTGAGGAAGAAAGGAAGCAGCAGATGCTCCCGACTTAACAAAAAGAAGCGACTTGAGAGTTGATGCTGTAAAGGAGTGCCGGATACAACTAACCCCTGTTGTTGCAGAGACGATTTAGTTGTCATTTTACACTTTTTTAGATGACAGATGGTTAATAAATTGGCTTAGCTTTAGATGAGAAGCTAACAATGAGTTACTTAAGTGTACCTGATGATAGTAAATGTGTATTGACATCTTTCCTCGATGTCAATAAAATAGTTTAGTTTGAGATCACAGATTACCAATGGGCTAGTTGATTATAGACCGCAGATTAGTAATGCTTGTCTTTGCTGTTGGATGAGAGTTTGATAAGTTCATTTTTTTAATGGTTTTGCATAGTTTTCCTCGCTGTTTGCCAATTGGCTGTTGCTTTTAACACAATGTTTGCGTTTGGATAATTAATGAGTGATGATGAGTTAGATATAAATTATTTTTCTTATTATAGAACGATTCTCTTTCAGCTATGGGCATCTCACAGTGCTCTTGTGTACAAAAATCGTGGGCAATGTTTAATGTTTGTGACTGCAGGCTATTTGGGATACCCATTGCGTCTACCAAGTGCATGTTTGTACTTGGCATCAGTTGTTTGACGTGCTGCAAACCCTTGTGCTAAAATTTTCATTTTGTGAATAGTTAAGATCTTTTTTTCAAGATGTTCTAGCACTCTTATTAGATCTCTGGTGAGCTGTCATAAGAGGCTAGGAGTCAGATGCATGAACATTCCATTCACAAAAGTGGTCCCAATTTGTACACCAACTTTTTATAAATCAAATAGAATTTTGTAAACTGACCTATGAACTAACAGGACAGTCTGCGAAATTCCCGTTCTAAATGGGTCAGATCCAACCTACCGCTTTACTATTCATGTGGTAGGTCGTCGCAACTGGTGGCAACCACAGGAATGGTGACCTTCTGGGGTCAGCAGAGCACCATTTCTGTGTTTGCTTTTTAAATATATATATATATATATATTTTTTTTTTTAAGTTTGAGAGTTGGTGATGGTCCCTGGCACCACTGCCCACTTCTAAACAAACTATTTTTACATTCACAAGGGCAAAGGGGTCCCCATAGGAAGGGGACCACCTGGGACCCCTTCCCCTCTGCGAACAGGTTACCACATCCTTTGAGGAGTCAGTAACCCATCAATGATTTGCAACTGAAACTGCAGACATTTAGCTGTCTCAAATCCTGTGATTTAGCGAACAGCAGGGTTTACAACTGCTAAATGGCTTTGCGCATCTGGCCCAAGGTTTCGGTGTTATAGGCTGCATGAAATCAGGCCCATTAACTAAATTATTTAACATTCATTTCATGTTCCAACTTGACCACGTCACTGTTAACTTGCAATGACAAATATGGAGATGCCGTGTCTATTTTACACCTTCCAGTGAGTGAATACCAGGTCCGTTAAGCTGGTTGTTTTGTTGTTTTGCTCTTGCCATGTCCCGTCAGGTGAAGTGTTTGATAATGGATTACTCTCTGCTCACTTGTGTTTTGCTTGATAGATTTTCTCATGTTATAGATCCAGTGGATGAAATACTCATTTGCTTTATGTGGCAGATTATTGATGGGTTGGTTGTGTTAAACGGATGACTTGCTGATTGTTTAGTGCATTTTCTGCTGGCAGATAGTTGTCTCATTTCCTAAACCTGAGTGGGTAAATATTGGCATTTTGGTTTCTAATACATTGATGGATTGTCACATGATGAGGTGTTGTTACTCATTTAAAGCTGCTTGAACATTGCTAGTTAGTGGTAGACATTTTTGCCGAGAGATGTTGTTCTTCCTACACTGATTTCTTATTATTGTTCTTATTGTTAAATAGCACTTGTTTATCTAAGTGTCTTGGCTCATTATATATCGATTGGACTCTGATTTCAGCCACATATTAGCAATGGGTACACTATTATGTAACACATTTCAGCTATATTCAGTCTAGTAAATGAAAGCACTACAGTAAGGGTGGACACCAACATGTAGGATTGTTGGTGGCTTTGTATATACAAGGCACCTGCAGATGCTAGCGGGAATCATACTCCCATGTTTTAAGATAGTGTGAGCAGAGAGTAAATCTTCCTTAGTTTCCCCATCTGGAACCCCTGTATTTGCGCCCTGAATAGCGCATAACAAGATGGAGAAAGCCCATGGAGACTACCAAAGTATGAGAAAGATATGTGGCAAAATGCACACTTTAAAATTTCTCTGATCCTCATCAGAGATCCTTGAGCAGGGTTGAAGTGGCTTCCTTCACATTACTACAGAGAGTGCCTGTTTAGGCGAGTCGTGCCCAGTCTATCTGGCCTCCATTGTCGTAACACAGAGTTCGAGTTTTGAAATTCTTCAGACCTCCTCAAGGCCAATGACATCATCTTCAAAGTAATGGTCTTCATCCCAATTCCAAACAAGTCCAGAGAAGCTCAGAAAAGTACCAGTACTGTTCACTGTGTTGCTCAATCACTTCTTCCTCCTGGACACTCATGTCGAGTTTCATCCAGGGCCAGACTGTGAACCCAAAGCAGCCCTGGCAATTTTGGCCGACGATCTCCGTGTGAGGGGGGGAGGTGTTGGGGGGTGTCAAGGGCGACGTGCAAGTGTGAAGCACTGCTGCTTTTGTTACTGGGGGCTGATATTGCAAAATCAGCCTCCACTGCTGAAAAACCGGACCCACCCTTCCAGCCTCCTGGGGGAACACCCAATGCCCGCTACGGCCAGTACGGCCCTAGTTTCAACACGTTAACAAAACAGGCATGGTGGGTCATGTCTGCTTCACCCCGAGGACCTGCCTCCCTTCTTGGGCTCAACTTCAGGTAGAGATCTGTAATCTGGCAGCTCACCTTCCCTAGGGTGCCTGTGTGCTAGTGCACAATGGCTCTGTTTTCTCAAGATATTATTAGACCTGAGGTTAGGTGCTAAAATGTAAAAAGCAAGTAGTCATGGTTACAAAAGCCTGGGCGTAGTTCGCGAAGTAGCGCTACGCGAGCTACGCAAAGTGCAGTTCGCACTACGCGAGCTACGCGTAGCACTACGCGAACTGCGTAGTGCACTGTTCGCAATGATTGCACAGTGCCGGATGCTTGTGCGCACTGTGCAATCATTGAAAACGGCATCTTGCACAGTGCGAGCTGTCTCTTACTGCCGCTCGAGTAGATTTTTACTCGAGCGGCAGCTTTCAACGCGGACTGGTAGTTTCTCATCGCGAGCATACGTGACCACTCGCAATGAGAAACCTGACCTCCCGCGTTGAGAATCTCGCCGGGAGGTTTATTTTCCACGCTCACGATCGGCAACTTGATGTTGCTGATCGCGAACGAGAAAAAGTCTCGCCGGGATGTCATTTGCTTGCTCGCGGTCGCCAACTTGACGTTGAGGACCGCGAGCAAGCAAAAATGACCGCTGCACTACGCTACGCTACGCGTGTTTGCACTGTGCTACGTGCAACTCGCGTGTGCGAAGTAGCGCAAACTTCGCAAACTACGCGAGCGTAGCGTAGTGCTTTGCCCAGGGTTAGTTACAATAATCAGATGTTTAGAACGCCCCGGATAAGGCTGGGAGTGTGCTTCCGGAAGCTGAATAGAACATCTCAGGTTATTGTATGTGTTACGTCATTGTTTTGAATACTCCTCCTGTCCCAGATTTTCCCAAATAATCCATCTAAATTGCTTGGGAATTTAGAATGATGAACATCACCGTAGCGCCACCAGATGAAAGGGCGTAGCAAATAGGAGATTAGCTTCCCAAGGTAGTTCCTGTTTATTATATATAATGTTTTTCCCAGGTATGAAAATAACCCACTCCACTAGATACTACGGCAAGTTTTCTCACCTCTAGAAAGGGGTGACATTTTGCTTGGTTTCCGTAACCGAGCAGCACTCTACAGATCGGAATGGCCTTTACATCAGTAATAGAATGGCCTGTCAGCTGCACGAGCCATGTGCCGAGGTCAGGTGCCCACTGTAGAGCGTGCCCTAATACTGAGAGGAGGAATATGCCAGCCACTGAGAATGGTGGGTAATGAGTTCTGACACCGGATGCATTTCCAGCAAATGTGCTGCCGCGCTCATCACCTTGAATGCTGTAATTAAGGGTCTAGCAGGAAAGGTGTGGCCATTACCCTGCTTGGTCACTAGGTAGGCAAGGGCCACAGCTGATACATAGTGCATATAAAGGGGACCCCCTGCGCTATCGAAAAGTGCCTGAGGCAGGGAAAAGACAATTGTAATGTAAATCCTCAGGTAACCATTCTCTTTACTTTACAAATGCATTATTCCATAATCAACAGAGCTCAACAACACATAAATGTTAGAAAAAATAAACAAACATATTTAATTATCAATATTCAATGGATATATTCACATGACATACATAAATATATATATATATATATACATAAATATACATTTTTAGAGCTGTATTTTTTTATATATATTTATGTATCTCATGTGAATATATCCTTTGAATATTGATAATACAATATTTTTGTATATTTTTTCTAACATTTATGTGTTGTTGAGCTCTGTTGATTATGGAATAATGCATCTGTAAAGTAAAGAGAATGGTTGCCTGAGGATTTACATTACAGTTCACAGTTGATACATATACATTTTGTGTAATCTTTCCACCCTGAAGCTTACAGGCACGTTTTTGATTTCTCATTGTCGGTGTCTTATTTTCAGGGAGGAAGGATTACATTTTCGTCCCATACATTAAGTTTTTTCAAATCAGTCACGTCATTGGTGAGGGTGCATGCTGTAGAGGACAAAGATTCAGTGAAATCTCTTTTGGGCAGCTGCATTCTGCTGAGTCTGGTATGTAAATGCTGGTATAGTCCTCACGGCCTGTGCACCTTGCTGGTCAAGGTGGCCCGAAGGTGAGAACTGACTGCTCACACCAGTGACCAAGCAGCAGAAGCCTATCTGAGTCCTGAGGGTTTTTGCTGCCAAGCTAGCGGGATGGCTAGTTATGGTAGTCAAGCAGTGACTTAATTTTCGTAGAATGAGAGCTGCACATGTGTGTCATAAGCAGACTGGATATGTATAAAATGACTACCAAGGCTTCATAAAATGCTTTACTGTGACTCATTCATCTGTTGAGGAGTCTCAAGAGATCTCCATGCATCAAATACTGGAAAGACATGAAGAGGTCTGAAAAAATGTCAAACTCGAACTTTGGGCTTTACTCATTCATACCTTATTCCGACATTGGAAAACATATCTAAATTGTTTTCATCAAAATTCGCGATTTAGAAACTGAACTGTTTTTCATGTGAGGAAGTGATGTTATCACCCAGAAAGGGCAGACTCAAAATGAAGGTTGGTGTTCACATAGTGTCAGTGATGTCACTTCCTCTTACAAGACAATGAAGGGCTGAAAGGTAGATGCTTCTGCTCTCTATTACACGAACCTCTCGCCTCCCACCTAAGCATCTTCACATGTATCTTCATTGGCTTCATGTCAGATGTGGATCACGCTTTTGCTGCTTGTTATTGCCCCTGTCACCGCACACCTTTTGATTTGCCTGTCCGTTTTGGGTCGTTCTGGTGATCATTGTGGGTTTGGCTGCTGCTGCTGCTATTGTTGAATCTGTTGTCAGAATTTGCTGCATTTCCCAGCTAACTGCATGTCTCTTGTTTTTTTGTTCTTTTTGTTTTGTTCTTGTTCCTTTGCAATCATTCCCCACATCACCCAACTTTTGATTGTCTCCCACTCCATCCTTAATGTTCACATTCCTCTTCCCATTCTGTGGATGTGATTGCATCATGGTGGTATTGCACAAATGCTTCTCTACGTGCATGCGTCTTCACTGGTTGACTGCACACATACTTGAGATATGCATGGGTTCTCTCTCTTTCTCCTCGTCCCTCTTTGCGTTGTGTCTCCTAGCCTATCAGAAAGTTCTTCATCCCCCCTCAGAATCCCAACCACCCTTTTCCCCCCCGCCCTCAGGTGACCTTGGATGCTGATGCCTGTAGAAACACGAGGCAAGGCAATAATCTCCAGCCAATGCAGGGGATGTCGCCTAATCCAAAGACGCAGACCCTGCCATCCAAGAACAAGCTGGCCGAGAAGCCTATCCAGTCAACCAAATCCAACCCGCTTCCTGCCAGTCGCTCCAATGCCTCGCCTTCACGGAGCACGCCCTCGCAAAATGCACATAACCGTCTGCCTGCCAACACAGCAAACTTCAGTCCCAAAATTACTGTTCCAGCAGCGCACACTACCCCCATGTCTCCGATTCGGTTATCACCATATAGTAATGATGGGCATACCAAATCTATTCCTACAATACAGGTCACCCCTCACCCTTCTCCAAGGGGAAGTCCCCTTCCCACTCCCAAAGGGACACCAGTGCACACACCCAAGGAAAGCCCGGCAGGCACGCCGAACCCAACACCACCTTCCAGTCCAAGCATCGGGGGCATGCCCTGGAGGACGCGACTCAACTCCATCAAGAACAGCTTCCTTGGGTCACCACGCTTCCACCGCCGGAAATTACAGGGTAAGTTTGAAATTGCAGTGTAAGTCTTGCTTTTATTGCTTCAATTCTATGTCAGGTGTTTCAGGAAAAATCATCAGACAAACTGAGTGAAGGAGATAATGGGCAGAAGTTGTGGGATTCAATGTTGTGCGCAGGTAAGATCAACAAAGGGATGGGGCTCCAAATGATGATATTGGTACGTTTGATGAGGTCAAGAGAACAGAGGCAAAAGGAGAGACTAGTATGTTTTGGACTTTAGTAAGAGGAGCAAGTGGAGGAAGGGTGAGTCATGAATGGATGGAGAGGAAGTGACTGGTGCCTGTGAAAAGGTGAAAGAGACTTGTAATTGACTCAACTTGAATAGAGTTAGCTCCTTTGGGTCAATTTTACCAACTTTTCTGTTACATGAGAATAACTTTCCCTGTCCAGACGACATATTAGTCAGTATATTGTGCAATGGAGCCTCAAGCAATTTAGGCAAAATCCTTGTCTCTTGTGCCACTTTTACATTAAATTGAAATGTTGTGAACAAAAAAAAGAATTCGTTGAATTTCTGGGCAGATCCTCTCTATTTTTTTGTCAGTCCCACAAGCCTTTCTTCTGATTCCTCTTTATTCTCCTCATGCACGTAATTTTCGAAGCGTAATTATCTTCCCAAGCTCTAAATCAAAACATATTGTTCACTGGATACTTTTTCCAGAATAGCCGGATTTTGGAGACAACCCTCCTTTTGAAATTGCAGATAGCTAGCAATCTGCAAGTAAGGCACGCCGTGATCTGTGCATGAATGACCCTCCCTTTCGTATTCTTAAATCAAATCCAGAATGATTTGTGTGCTCTCCTCCAGAGAAAGGGTGATATGTTTATAACATAAGACGGCGGGGTAAAGGGAATGGGATGCGCAGATGCGAAAGTGCAGGGGTGACAGGTTTAGTCTTGTTATCTGGCTGCTAAACAGGTCGATGCAAAGCTACAAGAAGAAGTGGAGTAAGGCATATGGAAAATTATATGAAAGGGAAGGATAACTAACATCCTTAGGGTGTCTTAATTCATTTCATATCTACATTATTTATTTAAATAATTTAAGTTTGTGACCTGAATTTACTAAGAAGCACTGGAATATCAAACCCAAAGATCAGTAGGTACACTCCACGTGCCTCCGGCTAATATCTTGCATGGCATAGCGGTGTCTATGGTCGAACCTGGCTACTCTGTATTTGTATGGTCCTATGAGTGTGAGATTGGACCAGGAACCCTTAGGTTTCGGGAAGCACAAGAATAAAGAGGTTGGTTGCTCGGTAGTTGAAGGCCTTCATGATGATATGCATTAGTGGGAATCCTGGGCGTTCTCCTGGTAGAACTCCTGCATTTTCATGTTTTTACCGCTGTGTTAGCTCACTCTGAAATTGGCTTGGGTGATAATCCTCGTATTGATTGATCTGAGGTTCCTGTTACATAATATGGATTTGGACTCTGCAGGTATTTGAGACCTGTGCCTTCTGTAGGGTTTGTATATAGTGCACAGGGCTTTCAACATTACCAGTTGTCCCAAATAAAGCTAGAACTGTTTCTGCACTGTGGTGCTGTGGTATGTTTTTTGTCTTTTTCTCTCAAAGCCTTTTGTTTTAACATCTGAAGCTTATTTAATTCTTGCTTGGCGGGGTTGACGTATGCCATGTTACAGTAGTCCAGCTGTAAGAGAATAAATGATACTATGTTTTCCACTTGATGGTCTGTCTTGAATAGGCGGGTACACTACGAGCTGGTGGTTGGTGTGCTGTTATGTGGACTGAGATCTTTAGGAAAAAGGAGTTGTCTGAGCTGATCCGACACCAACATTCTTTTTCCGTAAGGCAATGGCAATGTCACTGCTCCCTGTTCTTGAGGTCAGCCAAGAGGTACGCTTATGTTAGTAGAGGTTCCTTTCCCCATTATTTCACTATGTTACCCATTCAAATGTAGAGAATTCTACTTCATCCAAAGATAAATGCAGAATTTAAAGGCATCCTTATTTAATCCTTGGACTTTTGCGACTCACCACAAATTGGCGCACGACCCACAGTTTCGAAGCTCTGGTGAAAGAGGTGCTGGTTGTCCACTCTGCCCTATGCTGTCAATCGTGGAGAAGGTTTTAAGCCTCCATGAAGCTTTACAGTCGATGTGGTCTTCCCTTCCACTGTTTTTCTAGAGACAGAAGACACCTGTGCACTTTTCCCTGAAGACACACTGCAAAAGTGGGACAGCTGTCTTGCAAAAAGACATACTAATGACCCTGATGCACTGGGAGTCTTTGCATTGAAGCATTAGTGTCCTTCTCTGTCTGGCACCACTCTGCTGTACATGGTGGACCTGGTCAGAAATAAAACCAGTAGATAAAAGAGGGGGGGGGTGCTCTACCTGAGATAGCCTTTCTCTCACCATGTCAATGGTGGCAGCACGACTGAGCAGGTTTTGGTGATGGAGCTAATGGTGGCTCTGCTGTAAGGCAGACTGTCATCCACCAACATCTAAATGAGGGAAGGTAATGCAAAATGTGGGTAGAATGAACAATTTTTGGGGGATATCCCTTTGGCACCAACCTTCACATGAAGCCTGCAAGTGTCCTGGATTTTCTTTTAATGGGAACAGCTGCATGGAATTAAGATGCATTCATGAGACAATGGGAATAAGTATCCACACAGAATTGTGATAAGAAAGTAACATAAACTATTTATCAAACGAATATCTGTAAATGCACATGAGCTTGAGCAGTAAGCAATAAGTAGTCTGTGCCATGATTTACAGTTCCTGTGAATAGTCCCAGGCTCCCCCACAGTGTTACTACTGTAAAAAGCTCAAAATGCTTGACGCCTGTCAGTATACTCCGTGTTGGTGCTAAGGTGGAGTACTTACAACCAGTTGCTAAAGACAGGTGGCAGAGGTAATGTTGGCACATACAGGGCTGAATAGAGGATGCAGTTTGCTTTGGTCTTTGATTGGGCAGCAGACAAAACTTGCCATGCTACTTCCTTGTTGGAAGGATCGAGCACTGATTGGAAACAGTTCGGAGCAATATGCTCAATGCTCCTAACTCTAAACAGTGGTGCAAGGGGCAGGCTGAACAGTGTAGTAAGCTGCACAGTTGTGAAAGGCACTGGAGTGGATCATCTCCTTCCTCGCCGGAAGAACCCAGAGAGTCTGCCTCCCCCCGTTCAGTTCCGAGGCCACCGAAGTCATCTGCGGCGTACCACAAGGATCATCACTCAGCCCCACCCTCTTCAACGTCTACATGAGCCCCCTCGCAGCCATCGCACGCCAACACAACCTCAACATCATCTCCTACGCCGACGACACCCAGCTGATCCTCTCCCTCACCAACGACCCCACAACCGCCAGAACCAACCTACATGAAGGGATGAAGGACGTAGCCGAGTGGATGAGGAACAGCCGCCTGAAACTGATAAGACGGAAGTCCTCATCCTAGGATCATCACCCTCCGCCTGGGACGACTCCTGGTGGCCCCCTGCCCTGGGCAACGCACCCAAACCAACGGACCACGCACGCAACCTGGGCTTCATCCGGGACTCCTCCCTCTCAATGACCCGACAAGTCAACGCCGTCTCCTCGTCTTGCTTCAACATCCTACGCATGCTGCGCAAGATCTTCCGGTGGATCCCCACCGAAACCAGGAAGACGGTCACCCAGGCCCTCGTCACCAGCCGACTGGACTACGGCAACTCCCTCTACGCCGGAACCACAGCCAAACTTCAAAAAAGACTCCAACGCATCCAGAACGCCTCAGCTCGACTCATCCTGGACATCCCCCGACACAGCCACATCGCCGGACACCTGAGAGACCTGCACTGGCTCCCCGTCAGCAAGAGAATCACGTTCCGACTCCTCACCCACGCACACAAAGCTCTCCACAACCAAGGCCCCAGATACCTCAACAACCGTCTGACCTTCTACACTCCCACCCGCCAGCTACGATCGACCAACCACGCCCTCGCCGCCGTCCCCCGCATCCGAAGAGCCACAACGGGAGGAAGATCCTTCTCCTACCTGGCTGCCAAGACGTGGAACTCCCTACCCATCCACCTCCGCCTTACCCAAGACCACCTCTCCTTCAGGAAGCAACTCAAGACCTGGCTGTTCGAACAGTAGCGGACCACCCTCCCCCAAGCGCCTTGAGACCCTCCGGGTGAGTAGCGCGCTATACAAATGCTTGATTGATTGATTGATTGAAACTGTTATTTGGCATTTTAGTAAATACCTCAAAGAAGGCCAATGGAGGGGCTTATTTACAAGCCCCTTGCACTGCAGATGCGTCACTTTTAACATGGGAAAAACTGACGTTCCGGTGGCGCAAGGGGATTGTAAATAACCCCCAGAGTTTGCAGCAATACTGAGCTTCTGGCGCTGAACGTGCCTGAAGCTATGTTGACATGGTCAAATTATTCTAAAATAACCGAGGTCCTTGAATAATTCAAACTCACACTCACCGCTTAGGAGACTCCTATAAAGGTTGCAGGACGCTATATCAAGGTTGTTGATATCGATCTGCAATAAATAATATTACATCCACCACATCGACTTACCACTACTTTGTAAGCTAAGTACATGCTTACTATTCTTAACTCCATTCATAGGTACCTTGAGAGGTAAGTATTGGTGGAATTAGGAATAGTAATTGTATACATACCTTACAATAAATTGTTAGGTTTTTGTAGTGGATGCAATCTTATTTCCATGTGATTTAGCGAATGTAATATACTGAATTCCCCTCCCAGTGAAGAGTCCAATAATGAGAAAAATATTCTGTCCAAACAATTTGAAGAATACGTTTCCTAAACCCAAATGGCAGACTCGCCCAATAGAGCGTTCCTCAACCCTGGGGCTTCTTAGCTCATTGACTCTCCCATCTCAGAACTGAATATGCTTACGGTTAATTTGGGCGCCAGCTGTATGTAATTGGGTGATCCCTGCTTCAACATGCATTGCATATGCAGACTAGATGGTGATACAGAGCCAGTCATGCTCTCTCAGCTGAAGGAGTGAGAAGTTTTGCCTGTTTCCTCAAAAAGCTGCTTCTTCTGCTGACTGAGCCTCTTTTGGAAGTTTCTTGCTATCACTCCTCGCCCCCGCCGCTCAATGTGCCTCTTAATGCCACACACTGCCAACCAATGGACATTGTGTTCACTTTCTGAAATGCCTGGCTCCTTCCTGAAGTGAGAAACTGGTGTCACCTATATCACTTGGGGTACCAATAGTTTCCTAGCACCTATCCTATTTTCTCACTGTTATATTCATTAGGGACCTCTCCAGGTCAAGGTAATCTTGGAAAACGAATTAAATTACTTAATCAAGTTAGGTTGCATTCCCCCCCAACCCCCTCATGTGACACCTGAGCTCCTTGAAGGGAATTATGTGTTCTCTCAAGTGGAATTTGTGATAGGTAGTCAGTAGGCTGGTCCACTTGGTGCCAGCCCCCACATAAAGAGGTAGAGGTCCTTTGCCTCCCACCTGTGTAGTATGCATTGACAAAGTAAGGCTCTGAGGACCAGGGGGAAAACCCACCTTTGCAGCAGCAACCTTTTCAACCAGACCCAATATTGTTGTATAGATTGTGGCCTACCGCTGACCTGGCGCAAAGCTCGCTTTGGACCTGTTCTGGGGCCCTGCCCAGTGGTGGATTATGAAGTGTTAAAGTGGCGCCGTGTACATTTTTTACTTCTGTTCTGCATAGGAGCACAATGTTTTCAGACTGTGGAAATTTTAAAGATGTGTGTGCAGACTGCAGCCTATGAGAGCAGTGTTTCTCTGAGCAAAACATCGTTAGTCTTTCCTCACTCTAAAAAATTGTGCTCGCTCGCTATGAATATAAGTAATAATTATACTCCCCACCACCTTAACGCATCACCGGCCACCACTGGCAGTGTCTGTCTTGGTGGCCAAGATCTTGTACTAGTTCTCAGCAATCCCTAGTGTGCCATGGGGCCAAAGTGTTAGAATTGTAAGAGGCACTGCCATTGTAGGGATTAGGTGACTCAGCCCTTCTTAACCCCCACCCCCTACAACACCCCAGTAACTTTGAGGAAGATACACATGGCTCAGAAAGCTGGACATATTATACCCTATTGCTGTGACAAGGCAAAGGTGTCTTGCCTGTCACCAGCCCAAACTGACTAGCTTATCCTTAGACTCTTCTCTACATTGGAGGCGCTCCTAGGGTATGATGGGCTGATGCACTAAAGTGGTCCCACCCACTCCTCAGCAGAAATAAGGAGCGTTGCTGTGGGCAGAGCCCCAGAATAATCTTGTGTCTCCTGCCTCGTGTGTAGAAAGTAGGAGAGATAGTTGGAAAAAAGCCCTCATGAACCCAAATAACATGAGCTGGCAGGTTGGCATGACACTCGGTCTTTCAGGCTTTTCCCCAGACTGTTACAGTCAGAGGGACAACCAGCACTTTTTTAAGGAGAGAGTGCTCTGTTCCACACTAACCAGAACATAGGTTAGTCAGCCTGTAATGGAAAAATGGCCTCCCAAGACTTGGTGATGCTCCTAGTAGATGTGGACAAGCACTGAAGAGCTAGCTGACAAGAGGTGGAATAGGGTTAAATCTAAGTATAGTAAAAGTTGCAATGAAGATCTAAGTGCAACTAGAGTTCTGAAAAAAATTAATATATATATATATATATATAACAACAACTCCACTTGCCTCGCCAAAGCCAGGACACAGCAACTGTGGTGCGCGCCAGGGTCCGAGGAAACCCTTTTCAAATTCCAGTTCACTGCGCAACGTAGTTGCCAGACGCACACTCCAATCCGCACAGTAAATAAGGCACAATCCAGTAGTGCTTGGGGTGAGTTTATTCACGGTGCCCAGCCGAATAACCCAACGCGTTTCGGCGTATAACGCCTTGATCACGGGTGGAATTACAGAGTTTGGGAATCGCTTAACAAAACATAATTACATGCCACGTGACTACGTGAAAACAAATGCAGGACTTACAAAGAGCATTGCTCATGGTGTAAGCAGGTCGGCCATTTTGTAATGGTAAAATAGTGCATTTTTGACAGTTTACAAGCAATACATGTCGACTGAACCAGTATAGTAGAGCCGTCTTTGACATACATTAATCATAATATTAATAATAGATAAACAGGAATTTAGCTGGCTAAGTGCAAATTGCAAATGCCACTATCAAATGCATATCAATGGGTAATACATGCCTGCATCTCGTAAACAATCAATGACCAGGTAACAATATCTCTCATATTCGATGATAACCCTACATATACTGGAATTAATAGGTAACTGGTACATTGGAACAAATATCAAGTCTGCAGGAGATACTCAGTGTACACAAAATTAATATTAGTTAATTGAAGAGGGAAAGACGATATCCACGCATATTAATGTAGACACAGAAACAATAGTGCCCAAGTGGGCATATCCCGAGGATATACAAGGGCCTTATATAACCATCACAACAATCCTGCCCTAGTGGGCCCAAAATCATAACACTGCTAACTCTCACAGTGTACATCTGCTATAATAGAGTACTGTACTCACAATTATTCATAGGGGTACCAACGTTGTGCTAAGGCATACACCGCTGCATGACACAACCTGTAAAAAAGCATAAAACATTAAATTACAATTTGGTCCGTATGACCAATGCTCTAACATATAAACAAGACATAATTTTTATATAAAAATTGAAAATCGTGTGAACACACATAGAAAAAGATGAAAATTAAAATTAAAAACATTGTGATGTCAGAGGACCGACGTTAGCATCTTGAGATGTACACAATATCAGTATTAAATACAAAATAAGATCAGAATGAGCCAAAAAATATATATAACCCAAATATAACAAAATACACAGTGCAAGTTAACTCCAGAATAAATAGGGGTTACTGGAACACTGTCAAACGATCCCATTTTTAATCCCCCAAATACCAAGATAATTCCTCTTCGGAATTTAGACCACGGGGAGCTCTGGTATCTAACTCCAATATGTACTTGGATTCCAGCTGTCTTAGTCTGCTTATCCTATCACCCCCGGTGGCACGTCATTTTGAGGAGGAGCATGGCAGTAATCGTAATCTTTTGCAGTTTTATGTTATTGATCGCATCCCTCAGACCACCAGAGGGGTCTAAATTGCTCTTTGCATTTGTTTCACATTTTTTTCGCGTAGTCACGTGGCACGTAATTATGTTTTGTTGAGCGATTCCCAAACTCTGTAATTCCACCCGTGATCAAGGCGTTATACGCCGAAACGCGTTGGGTTATTCGGCTGGGCACCGTGAATAAACTCACCCCAAGCACTACTGGATTGTGCCTTATTTACTGTGCGGATTGGAGTGTGCGCCTGGCAACTACATTGCGCAGTGAACCGGAATATATATATATATATATATATATATATATATATATATATATATATATATATTTATATATATATATATATATCTCCACTCCAACACACCGTTCCTGGTGCACTCGCGGACGGGTGCTTTGATCGCGGCGGTGTACCGCGAAAGTATGCAAGCTCCTTCTTCCCCACTCCAATATTCCAAGGAAGAGCACTCACGGGGGTGATATTAGAGTCTGTTTATTGAGAGCAGAACAGACGTGTTTCGGCGGTTGCCTTTATCGATGTTTTGTGTTTTTACACGCCAAATAAAACCATGTTTTTTTATACATTCAAAAGCATTTGTCACGTGATAAGTTAACAGACAAACATGTAAAAACACAAAACATCGATAAAGGCAACCGCCGAAACGCGTGAAACGGTGAGTGCTCTTCCTTGGAATATTGGAGTGGGGAAGAAGGAGCTTGCATATATATATATATATATATATATATATATATATATATTACACATAGAAGCAAGTAATGAAACGCGTTATGGCCGATGCTGAATGAATAAATAATTTGAAGCACTCATCTTGTGGTCCGTGCCTGCTTTTTCCAACGAAGGAGTGAAAGGGAAACAAGGCAGTTTTTGGGATATATATATATATATATATTACACATAGAAGCAAGTAATGAGAAGCACACAAATTACATTGCACCTTTAAAGAATATTTTATTAATATGCAGTGATAAACCAGGGCCCTCAGCTGTTAACTATGTATGGTTCATGATCATTTAACATTCACAAGTACCTGAACACCCCTGTTAGAAATGTGATTCCTGGTTGGCTGAGGTATGCACCCAGGCCAGGCAGGAACCACCACTCTAGTCAGGGTAAGCTACACACTAAAAGATAATCTGTGCTTACCCTCTGGTAGCTTAGCACAGAGTAGTCAGTCTTATCTAAAGAGGCAATGTGTAAAGTATTTTGTGCAACACATACACACAGTAACACAATGAATACACGACAAAAAGAATCCATTCTAGAAGAATAGATAATATTATCTGAGCAAAATGAGACCAAAACGACAAAAATCCAATCGGTAGAAGTCGAGATATGAATTTTAAAAGATTAAATGCAAAAACAGTGGTTAGAAGTCACTAACGGTCAAAAGGTTACATGAGGTCATGTGGAACCTGTGCAAATCCAAAGTTCAGGCCGACCGTGATGGAGGGCAGTCCGGCTACAGGACCCACGCAGGGCCCGCTGAGAAAGTACCTTGAATAGAACAAAGCATCAACACTGAGGGCACGATGCGTGATCTTTTCTACGCAGTTGGATCGCTGCGTCGTAGTCGAGCTACGCTGAAGTGAAGGCAATGTGTCATCGTTGAGCCATGCTGAGTGACACCGTCCAGCCGCACAGGCTGTAGAATCGCTGTCGTCGAACAGCCTCTGTGTCGGTTTCGAAGGTCGATGCGTTGTTTCCGACCGGTGAAGTGATGACGATGCATCGGTTTTGTAGCAAAACAGCTGCAGAATCCACTTCTGAGGCCCAGAACTTGGAGGGGGCACCTCAGGCAAGGGTAGGACTCACAGAAGGCAGAGTCCAGCAGCACCAGCAGGACCCTCTGCATACTTCAAAAAACATTCAGATGGATCCCACCTGAATCCAGAAAAACGGTCACGCACGCCCTCATCAGCAGCAAACTGGACTACGGCAATGCTCTCCACACCGGAATCAACACGAAACTACTTCACAAGCTCCAGACCATACAGAACGCCGCAGCCAGATTACTCCTAGATATACCCCATCACCACCACATCACCCAACACCTCCGCGATCTCCACTGGCTCCCCATCGAAAGAAGAGTAACCTTCAAGCTCCTCACCCACACTTACAAGGCCCTCCACAACATCGGACCAGAAGTGTCTGTTTTTAGGGGGTCAAGGGCCCAATATTTACACCCCAAAGTGCCTGGGGGGTGACTTCAGCTCACTGAAGTGCACAAGCATCCCTTTCAACCCAGTCCTGTCTGCCAGGCGAAATCAGTGCTTTATGTGTGGATAGGGCACTACCTATTGAAGTGTAAGTGTCAGCCCCTCCAATTACTGGATGCCCAGAATGCAGATGAATGTAGATGAGTACTCAGAATGCAGATGAGCCTCACCCTCCTGTGTTTGTGGCTGTCTATAAGGAATGCACAAAGTGTAGCTGTCACCCACCCCAGACCTGTATTGGAAAGAGACTGTCAGGCACAAAGAGCAGTAAGCACGGAGAAATGTCCACTCTCTAAAAGTGGCATTTCTAAACTGTAATGTTAAATCCAATATCACTATTAAACAGGATTTATCATTACTATTCCAAACATATGAAACATGAAAAAGCTACTCCTCTCTGATCATGAATTACAGCTTAAAAGTGTATTAAGGAATTCCTAATGCTAGCCTATGAGAGGAGTAGGCCTCTCAGTAGGGGAAAACTAAATAGGCTGTTTGTCACTACCAGGACATGCAAAACAGAAAGGTACATGTCCTACCTTTTACGTACATAGCACCCTGCCCTTAGTGTTACTTAGGGCCTACTTTAGGGGTGACATATGTTGTAAAAGGGAAGTTTAAGGCATGGCAATTGGTTTTAAATGCCAAGTAGAAGTGGCAGTAAACTGCACACACAGGCTCTATAGTGGCAGACCTGAGACAGGTTTGAAATGCTACTTCTGTGTGTGGCACAATTAGTGCTGCAGGCCCACTAGTAGAATTTGAAGTACATGCCCTGGGTATATGGTATACCACTTTACAAGGGACTTACTAGTACATCAAATATGCCAATCAGGTAAACCCCAATGTCATCATGTTTAGGGGAGAAGCATATGCACTTTAGCACTGGTTAGCAGTGGTAAAGTGCTCAGAGTCATAAAGCCAACATAAAGAGTTCAGTAAAAAGAGGAGGAGGAAGGCAAAACGTTTGGGGTGACCCTTCAGAGAGGGCCATTTTCCAACAAGAAGGAAAAGAGCATAATATCAATTAAGTTATTGTAATGATTGACTTGTTCTTTTGCTGCAAATACATAACATTCACAATCACTGCCTGATTACAAACTATGTCCTATAAAATGGACAATCACTATCCTCCCACCAAAACGGTTACCTTTCGTTATCCTGAAATGCAACCACGAAGGAGGTGGGAGGTCCATCCAATGCAATATTGAAATTAGCACCATAATGCTGGTCAACTTTTAACTGCACGTAATGCCTTTATGGCTCGGGGTGTTTTCCCTGAGAATGAGGATCTCTGGTATTCTGCTGATGTAGAAAGAAAAGAACCTGTCACTCCCCAGCTCCCACTATTTCATTTCTTTGCTGAATTCTATTTGGAAAGTTTTCACACCCGTATATGGTGTTGGGTTGATGCTATTTCTTTCCTTCCTCCCAAAGAAGCAGGTTTTAGACAATCACATTAATGTCACAGTCAATTTTATTTTCCATCCTGCCTGTTAAACAGGTACTGCAGTACTTGTAAAGGTTTCTGTTATGCCTCCTTTATCTATTTCACTTGTGCCTTTGATAAAACCACTCGAGCATTATACTTGAAGAATCTTTTTCATCTGAGTATGCCAAAGGATTTGCTTACTTTTTTTATTGCACTGGGACTCATGTCTGGCTGTGTGACTAGTCAATGCCTCAACCTCAGTGAAGCTAAGCTTGGAAGATGGACTGTGGGCGGTGACTGCTGGCACCACTCTTGACTAGTCTGTTCATCAGCAGTCCCCTCCTGTTATATCAGTGGCATGCAATCTGATTCTGCAACTGGGAATGAGGCAGCCAGCCCCTTGAAGTAGGTCAATGATACTGCATTACTAACCCAGACCCTAAGTTGTCTCCAAGTTCAGCCTCACTTGTTGTCCATTCATTATTTAGGAAGTTGTTTTGATTGTGAAAACTAGGATCACTCTTGAATCAGCTATATAAATTTTTATTTGGTCCTTTAATTCTGAAATTGTCTTGAAAAGAGCATTTTGTCTATCTTATTTTTTCTATAACAGCCAAAGCCATGGCATCCTTTATGAAGGAAGGACTAGCTTCCCCCGATTAGCTTGTACCATGGATTGGTAAAACACATAGGACAAGACTACCACAGAGATTATTTTTTACAATCGTTTTGGGTTGACCCGACCAAGTGAATTGAGTGGATTTATGTTTAACATTGTTAAATCTTTATGCAGAATTGTAATTTCTTTCTTATGTTTGATCATTAATCATAAAAGGCAATATAAAGCTGGCCTCAGGTCTCTCTAGGGGTTCCATTCCGTCACCCCTAGGGAATCCGCTTAGTTGGACACATGCAAACATGGAATTATTATCCGTTTCATTTTCTTCTAATTTGCCACAGAGCATACTTAATGAACCTATAAAAAACCATTAGCTTACTTTTAGACAAAATAAAATCCAGCGCACTACATATACATGTACAGTCCTTTGTTTGGAAGGATTTGTACATTTTACCTGTATTGCTATCCAAGTCAAACGGGTATTATATTTTATTGATTCTCCGTGGCGAATCACAAGTTTATTTTTTAACAATGTCATTTTTTAAGAAAAGCTTAATGGCTTTGACAAATTAATATTAATTCAGTTGCAGCATGAATATTTATAGTAAAGGTTCTATAAACTAAACCCTAAAGATGAATACATTAAACCACCCTAGCTATATTCACATACTCGCATTCCTGTTCTCTACTGCCACAAGGCTAAGAAAGGGACAGTTATGTCTGCCTCAAACTCTAGGGGGCATATTTACAAGCCCCTATCGCCACAGGAACATCACTTTTTTCGATGATCCTGTGGCGATATGGGCTTCGCCTTATTTACAAGGCAGCGTTAAGCTACATAACTTGGCTCGACGCTGCCTTGTAAATAATGCCCCCTTTCATGCTATACTTAGCGTGAAAGGGGCGGGCAATGGGTGTTGTGGAGGGCGTTCCACTGCAACACCCATTGATTTTGACAAGTGCAGTGTAAATATGGGGCAACGCCAAAATTAAGACCAGAGAAAACCTGGTCTTACCCTGGCAAAATGAAGAGAAATGCTTTATTTCTCCTCGTTGTTTCTGTTTCTATGTGTGCTGCATTGTGCAGCACACATAGAAACAGAAAAACGCAATTGATTGTTTATGTGTAGGAAGGTGTACCTTCCTGCACATAAACAATCATTTAAAAAAAAAATGACGAGTTGCAACTTCTATGTGTGCTGCACAAAGCAGCACACATAGAAGTTACAAAATGCGATTTTAGATTGTTTATGTGCAGGAAGGGACACCTTCCTGCACATAAACAATCCTTCCCCTCAACGCATTGGCGCTAGGCTGCTAAATTTAGCACCAGCGCAGGGAGAAACACAGGGCTGTACCGTATTCTTGGAAATACGGTGTAGACCTGCATTGCAGAAGTGGCGGAGCGCAGCGTTAAGCCAACATGGCTAGCGCCGCGCTTCATCACTCCTTTTGTAAATATGCCCCTAGGTGTCTAAGACCACTGTTCTTAGGAGTGGGCCAATATATTGCCTTATCCATCATTTCTGAGTAACAGGCTGAAGTAGTTTCCTGCACAGGCTGAAAGGACTAGTTTTAAACACAGAAGAAATACAGTTGCGTCGCAAAGGCAGATGTAGCGCATACTGTCCCATGGAATGCTTGCTGTGGATGCACACTTCGTCTGTATATTACCACAAAGAGTGTCTGAGGAGGAGTTGTATCTCCCTATAGAAGTCTCCTTTGACCAGGATATTAATGTTGAAACCTCTTCTTAGCCGGACACTGAAACACAACTCAATTGGAATGATTCTGGGTCTGGTTATGTTCCACCAATATTTTGTGTGAATGGCAAGTCAGAAGCCACCAATGGGTCCTGTGACTCAGGCTGCTTCTGAGGGTTAAGAATGGTCTAGTATTTGTGCTGTTCCCACAGGGACCACACCATCGCCAGACATTCCTGGTGTAAGTTACTGCCCCGGAGCACAAAAGGGTATTCTCTCTCATCATGCATGACATGCCTGAGTGCTGCCCCCATTCTCTTATACAAGCCATCTATCTGTATAATGTGTGGATATCAAATGTTATATGTCTGTATTTAAGAGACAGCAGAGAGGGCATACTTCAAACTTCGATAGGCTATAGAACTCATTTCAGTACAGTGCGCCCTCTATAACTTTTTTCTCTTAGGCAAGTTAGTTAAATGAGGTGCTAAGCTACTGTAAAACTGTACAGTCATGTAGTAATTGCCAGCCATCTCCATAAAAGTCTACACTAGTGTATAAGCCTTGGGAGAAAATCATTGTGAAATAGCCATAACCTTAGGTAGTATGTGTTTGAATTTATTCCAGCCCACCACACATCCCTTCCTGTAGTGATCTGGCTCTTAGCACCTTGGCTGTAAACCCAGCCCTAGTGATGGTGTTCCATATGCTAGCGGGCTAGTTAAAATAACATCATCCAAGTAGGTTCCCGCCCCTGCCATCATCACATTGAGCAGATGCTTAAAAGTGGCAATGATGTTCTACATGCCTCTGCTTTCTAAGAGACTCACAAGTTGAGTGAAAGGAAACATCTCTTATGGGAGGGTCATCTGCTAGTGCCATCAGATTTGGTCCACGGTGGAGTTGAAGTTGGTGCCCTTGGGATTTCCAAAAAGCCATAAGTTTTGTGTAAAATGTACAGATTTCTTTTGATAACTATGACGAGTGGTGAGTAGTCAAGGAAAACCTATTCAGTCTAAAATCAATCTCATCCAGGTATGGTGAGGTTGGTGGGAGGGCACATTCTTACACAGTGGTGACTTCTCTTGAACATCAGTTAACATCACTGCTTTGCAGAACCTCCACTTGATTTTTACTACATCCACATCTTTTGTTTCTTCTTCCATAGTAGAAACGAATCATGTTGGTATTGAATGCCTGCTCTTATGGCTCTTTATTACCATATTTATAAAAACGAAATCATACAGGCTGGTTAATCGAATAAATAATGTCATTATATTTGTAATATTAAAAAACAATCACTTATAAAAATGTATGCAGTATTTTCTAAAGTCTACATTAGCTCAGTGCAAGCATCAAGCCAACATTGCAAGTGGTTTTAAAAGTACATTGCACAAGCAAGCTACGAGTTTGACTTTAGTACTAATCTTCCTTACTTGACAGCTTACACTACACAGGATTTCACATTAAACAATGATAGTTATTGAAAATCTGTAAGATTTCTGCAGTACATGCCCAACATGCATACCTAAAAATACAGTAAATTATTCTGCAAGCCCTATGTGTGACTCCTACTTTACAAAGGGTAAAAGGTCCTCTAAAAAAACTCTTGACACTAACCAAAAGATTTTACTGCACTTGAATCAGATTTAATAAATAGGAACCACTTGCCACTGATAGCCCTATCACATTAAGCTATGGGTAGATGTTTTTTTAAACTGGTGCATATCACCAAATTCTCACCAAATCAAAGATTTCAAGACCCCCTGGCATAATTCAGTTTTACTAAATAAGCCTGTTTGCAGTCTCAAAAATGTGTTGCAACAACATTGTCTCAGGGCTCCCAACTTTTATTTTATAGAGAGTGTGTAAGATGAACATCACACTTGATTAATTGTAACAAATATTCAATGCCTTATTTTGTCACGCAAAAACATTACTTAAATAGCATGCAAATTTAGGGCGAAACCAAAAGATATGGCCCAATTACTTTATTGATTGTTGTTAAAAATTGGGTCTCTAGTTGGCAGAGGTTTGCACCCTGTCCAAGTAGGGACCACAATCCGAGTCAGGGTAAGCTAGGTAAACACTAAAAGATAACCTGTGCTCATCCTCTGGTTGCTTGGACAGAGCAGTCAGGCTTATCTAAAAAGGCAATGTGTGAAGTATTTGTGCAACACACACACACACAGTAACACAATGAAAACAGCACAAAAGTACTCCACACAGGTTTAGAAAAATAGAGAATATCTTTAATGAGAAAATCAAGACACAAATGATAAAAATCCAATTAGTAGAAACGGAGTTATGAATTTTTAAAGAATAAACCAAAAGTAGTGCTTAGAAGTCAATAGCGCTAAAAGGTTACTAGAGATCACACTAGACCAGGGTAAATTAAAAGTTTAGGCCGAGCGCGATGGAGGGCAGACCGGCTACAGGACTCAAACTGGTCCCGCTGACAAAGTATTGGATCAGAGCTGCATCGTCGTCGAGTTGCGCAGGGATGTCTTCGGACTGGCACTGCATCGGCGTCGAAGGGCACTGTGTCGGTTCCAATCGGTGTAGTGGTGACAATGCTTTGGTAGCAAAACAACTGCAGAATGAACTTCTGAGGCCCAGTTCTGGCGGGGGCACCTCAGGCAAGGGTAGGACTCACAGATGGCAGAGTCCAGCAGCACCAGCGGAGTTGCAAGAAGACTTTTATGACCCAGAGACTTCTGAAAACAGGAGGCAAGCCAGCAAGCCCTTGGAGTCGCTCTGAGTTCAAGTGAGATGGGTCCAGTCCTTGTCCTCAGCACGGTAGAGATCAGCAGGCAGCAGGGAGAGCTCAGAACAGCAGTGAAGCAGTTCCTAGGAACAGTTTGTAAAGCAGAGAGGCAATCCTTGTAGCACAGTAGTCCTTACTCCTGGCAGAGTTCTTCACAGGTCCAGTAGTGTACTGTCTTGGTAGGGTCAGAGCCCCCATACTTATACCCAAATATGCCTGTGAAGTGGAGGATGACTTCAAAGCAACTCCTTGAAGTACACAGGTCCCCTTTCGTCCCAGCCCTCCAGGCTATCTATGGGGGGTAATCCGTCCTTTGTATGCGGACAGGACACAGCCTATTCAGATGTGTCAGCTCCCACTTCCCCTTCCTCCCCAGGAAGGCAATCAGAATGCAGATAAATGCAGATGAGTCCTCTGTCACACTCACCCTTCCTGTGTTTGTGGCTGTCTGGAGTGTATGCACAAAGTGTAGCTGTCACCCAGCTCAGACAGGTATTGGAGACAGGATGTAAGGCACATAGAGCAGTAAGAGCAGAGAAATGTCCACTTTCTAAAAGTGGCATTTCTAAATAGTAATGTTAAATCGAACTGTACCATTAAAGAGCATTTATCATTACCATTCCAAAGATATGAAACATAATGCAACTACTCCTTTCTAATCAGGAATTGCAGCTTTAAATTTTTTAAGGAATTCCCAATGCTAGCCTATGAGAGGAGCAGGCCTCACAGTAGTGAAAACAAATGTATCTGTTTGTCACTAGCAGGACATGTAAAACTTAAAAGTACATGTCCTACCTTTTACTTACACAGCACCTGCCCATAGGGGTACCTAAGGCCTACCTTAGGGGTTAATTATGTGTAACAAAAGGGGAGTTTAAGGCTTGACAAGTGGATTTAAATGCCAAGTCAAAGTGGCAATAAACTGCACACACAGGCCTTGTAATGGCAGACCTGAGACAGGTTTGAAAAGGTTACTTATGTGAGTGGCACAATCACAGTGATGCAGGCCCATTAGTAGCATTTAGATTACAGGCCCTGGGTATATGGTATACTACTTTACAAAGAACTTACAGGTAACCTAAATATGCCAATCAGGTATACACCAATGTTACCATTTTTAGGGGAGAAGCACATGCACTTTAGCACTAGTTAACAGTGGTAAAGTGCTCAGAGTTGTAAGGCCAACAAAAAGATACAGCAAAAAGTGGAGGTAAGTAGGCAAAAATTGGGGGAAGACTGCTGTGAGGATGAAAGGTCTAACACTTGTGAATTGGTGTAGTCAACTAATAACAATGCAGACAAACCCTTAGATAGATAGCTATTACCTCTGCATAGGCCAGAACAATAAGGGTCCGATTCACAAAAGCATTTATGAGTAGGGGAAGTAGTACTAAAGAGTACTCTTTTACGGTCTCTTAATTGCCTATGTGAATTAGCCCAAAAACATCCAAATTCCTATTAGTAAAAGTGCAAAAAGAGCAAAGTTCTCTCTATTTGTTCTACTTTTATATGAATTACCTCAATAATTCCATTGTATTCCAATTATCAATGTTTTGGACCCAATTCACAAAGACATTTAAAAGTATGTGAAAGAATACTACAGGAGTACTTCTTTACGTACTCCAAAATACCTTTGAGAATAGGCCTCATAGAGTTTGTCTTTTAGTTCCAGTCTGGAACCAACAATAACACCTTCGACTCCAGGGTGTATTGAATGTCCTTGGCATCTTAGTGAGACAAGATGTGCTCTGGAGTCCTGGCCTCACCAGGATATGGCATGTGCAGCCATATTGGCTCAACATCTGTCTGAAGTTCAGTACAGGCAAAACTGGCTGGGATTCTGCTTCATCACTCTCTCTAATCAAAATCACCTTCCCTTTTACCAACCTGCTAAACCTGAGTTAGCATGGACTTATCCCTGTATTGTCCTCTATTTCAATTATTCAATAGTATCTTAAATGCATGTAGACAGGAATCTCTCCTGTTTCCTCTTGTAGGCCATTGGACTGTGGGTGAAAAATGCTGGGGAGGATGGATCTTCTGGTGTACCAGTGCATCTCGTGTCTTACAAAAAGAAATCCTAAATTGAGACCATCTTTCCTGGTCAATTTGCCTGCTAAGCCCACCCAACAATATCATCCGCAATCTTACGCCCTGTAACGGAGTGCAGTGTTATTGCCTTCAGTTATCAAGTAAGTCACAATGACCAGGACCTACTGCTTGATAATGATGCTAGGTGGTTGGAAGGGATTGCCCAGATCCACTCCAATTTGTACAGTAGAGTAGACACTGCAGGAAATGGTACCATTGTAACTGTATTCTATTCTCCCAGCTTGACAGGTCTGCCTCTGTCTGGCAATATGTTTTCATATGAGCGTTAATGCGGGGTCAGTAAACCAAACACAAGTTCCTGGACAGTGTGATCATGAATTTGTTTAAGCCTTGAGAATTATCTTGTGGTCCATCAAAGCATCTCAATCTGTATCATCGAAATTCAGTTCTTCCTCAGTCTGGTCATTCCATTCTCATTTGGCGAGTCTCTGATTAAGATCTTCCTCCTCCTTGGTAAACCCACTAAATTGGGGAGTTTATCTGGCCACTGGCCTCCATTACTGCAGCATGTTCACTCTTAATGTCCCCAAAATGGACAGGGCCTCTTAATAGTCTTTCTGATTAACCACTTTAGGGTTGAATGAGGTTCAAAGGTTGGAAAGCAAAGCTCATTTCTGCTTCTCTGTAAGTAGCCTAGTATCCAAGGGCTTGCAAATGCTACATTCTTTGCACATTTTGATGGCGGCTGAATGGGTTGTCTGATGAAGCCAAGTTGCCAAATTAATATAGTGTTAGGGAGACAGCTATGGCCTGAAGCTCAGTGCTTAATTTGTAAAAAAAATAAGTGCTAGGGCTCTCGTCAGGAGACCGCTGCAGCTTGCACCACATATTGCCCTTCCCAGAGCTGCCAACGGCAGTACCAGCACAATTACTATTCATCACACTCCTACAGGTGGGACAATTCTGACTACTCCAGGTCCCCAAAGCTATAAGAATGGCTTGGGCGGCAGTCAGTAGTCATTTTTAATGTTTATTTAATTAATAAACAACTGCGGTTGTGCTCATCTTTAAATTAGACATACAGCGCCACCATGTGGCAGACTTCTACAAGCCCCAGTGTTGACAATTAAGTGCCAGTGCCGAGCACCGAAAACCACCGGCTCAAATTAAGCGCTGCTGGAACTCCAGCTCCTTCCATATAGAGAGAGATTAATGGAAAAGAGAGCATAGTGAGATGTCAGCACGTATGCCTGGCCTGGCCATGGTGCAGTACCCCCAACCACAGTGCCCAACATTAAATTGTCTAGCCTTACCTAATAACCTCATTAATTCGATACAATGACTGTATTTAATTTACTAACTTTATTTATTTTATGCAATTCATCCTTGTCGTGCACTGTACGCACGTATTTCAGTATTCTCTAAATTGTCTAAACATTACCCGTAAACATCGTTTTTCTCATTGTTGCGATATAATGACTCTGTTTTCCCCAAATAAATTACATTGCTTGGCGTACTAATTAAGATGATGCCACTAACATCAACTTGTGTAGACCAACTCGAAATCATGAATATCGTCGCTCCTTTCGTTGGTCACATTCTTGCTTCAATGATAAAAATTGTCACTACATTGTCGCTCTTTTTACTTATATAATTGTCGTTGTTCACATTCTTGCTTCATTGGAAAAACTTGTCACTACATATGAGCTCCCCCGCAGCCTCGAACACTGTCCCTTCGGTGTTTCATTCTCCTTTTTCCATTACACTTGTCTGGCCCCCCTGGGGGCCCTGGATTAGGCTTCCCTCTTGCCCGGTCTAGTCTTTTGCCTGCACGTGAGCTAGCACACCGGCTCTCTATTTCCCGGCTCTCTTAATATGCCGTCTCCAGCTACGGACGCTTCATTCGTCCTAACAACATCCCGACCGAGAGGATTGCGTCCTCTCCCGCCCAAATCATTCCGAAATTCTGGGTGAGCGCACATGCGTTCACGTTGCCGGCTCCATTCCGGTTTTTCAACGCATTGGACATCTTCAATGAGGTATGCTTCGGTGCTACACAGCCTCCCTTCCAGCAATTTAGCACCGTGTCCCGGCTAAACCTGACTCCCTTACTTTATGTTGCCCCCCAGATTGGCCATACCTGGGGGCAGGGCCGGTTCTAGGATTTTCGGGGCCCTGGGCAGAAACGCAGTGTGCGAGGCCCTTCTAATTTGCATACAGCCTTACACATTCAGAGCTGTTTGTATCTAAGTTGATTACCCTGGTCCTAAAGCGTTTTTTGTACAGACCCCTCCTTGGTTACAGCCCCTTCCTCTCAGCCACCTACAAGCACCTCTTAGCAGCTCATAATGGGATGAATGTGTGAAAGTTGCTTTTCAAAAGAAAGGTTTAAAACTGCTGCAGGACAATGGGCCTCCAATGGTGCCTCTGAATGGGCAGCAGGACAGGAGGCCTGATTGAGGACAGCCCTGCAAAAGATGTTGCCTTGCAACTGTGCCAATAGGAGGGCCCCCTCCGCTAGGTCTAGCCTCACTATACCATGGTTGTGAGGCCCACGGGAGGGCCCCTCCTGTGGGCACAATTTTTCTCAACTTAGATAAGCAGGCGTCAGGAGAGACCCAGTGTGCCATGGCCTTGCTGTGGCACACTGGTGTGGGGCCCTGTGTCTGTGACCTGAGAGCGGGGCCCTGGGCAGCTGCCCACACTGCCCGTGCCTAGCGCCGGCTCTGCCTGGGGGGCATACTTTACAATACCTTGTCCTGACCTTGGGGACCTCCTGGATCCCGCCTAGACTTACTCACTTTCAGCCTTCTTGCTCCTCACGCCGGACCATCAGGTAATCCATTCCCTGTCCGCTCCAATGCCCACCTCAGTCACCACCGTCCTGGGCACACTACAGTGTTTTTTTCTTACATGCCCCCTTTTCTTCTTCCCCACAGTTGTCCTTCCTTGATTTTCGCATCGCCTATCCCCGATTTATGCTCTCAGTACATTGGCGACTACCTTCGAACTTTCATCTTCGGCTGGACCCTTGGCCGCCCCACATAATTTGTTTTCTTGCATCCTTCAGGTAATTGTCCATTACCTGGACTTTCTCTGCCTTTCTCCTCCTATCACGGGCCACCTATCTGCTTATACTACTCTCCCTTTCTCTCCCCCTCCTCCTAACAGCACTATTATTGGAACTAAGGGGTCGATTCCGATTCGGGCCGGAAATTTCTCCGACCGAGCCGGACCCGGAGAGATTTCCGACCGAATCGGACCCGTGCAGTCCGACCGAACGAGTACGATGCGTCCGTATGTTATCGGACTCGAGTCGGTCGGACTCCCATTGAAGTCAATGGGAGCCGGTCGTACAACGCGTACGCGGGCTCCCATTGACTCAATGGGTGCGAGTCGGACAAGGGCGCCCCTACAGCGGGTACGCGGCGAAGCGATTCGCGCCGTACACGCACAGGTAGGGGGACCCATGGGTCCCCCCTGTGTGCGACTCGCGCGGCTGCGCGTACAGGGGGTCCGACATGGACCCCCAAAGTACGGCTCCGACAGCTCTTACGAGCCGGAGTGCGCGGCTCGGTCGGACTGCTCGCGGCGCGCATCGTACTTACCCGGCCGGGAAACGTCTCCATTGCGCGGTGCGAGTCGAGTCCGAGCGAGTCGGTCGGAGCGGTTCGAGCCGGGAGCGAGTCGGTCGGAGCGGTCGGGACGCCCGGACGAGTCGGTCGGGGATTTCGCATCGTACTCGCTCGGCCGGACCCGTGTACGGTTCGGTCGGGAAACAGGGCTCCGAATCGGATCCGGTAAAGCCGAATCCGATTCGGAGCCCTACCGGCCGAGATCGGAATCGGCCCCTAAGTGACCATTGTCCTGATGATGACCTGAAATCAATCAGGTTGAAACGCCGTCGACTACCCAGCACAGAACCTTGGCGCTCTTGTGGTCAATTGATTTTACCCAAATCTAAAAAAACACCTACTGTATATAATTGTTTTGTACTATTGGCCACTTTTGTTACTTATTCTCGCCGTTCACGCTGTTATATTTTTTCACTCCTGTGTCACTGCGCCGTCACTTCTCACCAGCACGCCCAGTGCTCACTTGTGTGTTATGGTCACCATACATTTAATTGTAATGTAGTGCTGTTATAACTACCTACAATAATATTTGGTTCACTTTATCCTTCCCGTTGTGGTCTCCCTTTCTTTTTCTCCCAGTCCTTATGATGTATACTACTAATTGAACTGCCCTTGTTAAATGATCCCCAGTTGAGACATTGTTGCACTGCTACACTATTCACCCGGTCTCACCTGGGTTAACGGGTTTACTCATGTATTTTTTTCTTTGCACAGGGGAAAGGACAGGAATGCGCAAATATTGTGTTAAATACTGCACATTCCTGCCCTTTCCCTGTCACGTACTGCAGCACAGCAAGGTGATTTGCTGCACAACACTGCGTGACTTCCCCATAAATAGGCTCCTTAGTGTAGTAGCTGTGTGTTTCTCTGGGCATTATCCTGCCCAGTTTTCCATAAAATTGTGGCCCTATTCCAGTAATATCCATAAACGGTGTCTTGAGTTTCTTGGACCCTGAATGGGGGTCGGATTTTACTAGATAAGGCATTAGGTGCGTTGTATTTTGAAGAGCTGGGTAGGGTGATGAGATTCTTTGGCAGTGGTTGCATTGTTGATGGAGTGCTGGTTGGGCGTGCTGTGATTCTGAAGAAGAACATAAGGCAGCTAGATATTAAAGGCACAGGAGCAAGATTTTAGATTTGGCACCTGGTGTTACTGTACAAGGTTCTTTTGCAATTGATGCTTGAAAAGACAGAGAGAACGGCCGGCCTCATCATTTCTTTCGAGGGGATATCACCTCTGTGCAAGGGATACATTCCTGTTGAAACCCCTCTTCGGGGCATACTTAGTAGGAAGTGTCATAGAGCGGCGTTAGCCACCTTGGGATAACGCCGCGCTCCGCCACTTCAGAAACGCAGGGCTGAACCATATTTACAAGGATACGGTGCAGCCCTGCGTTTCCCCCTGCGCTGGCGCTACACTTAGCAGCCTAGCGCCAACGCAGGCACCCTTGCGTGCCTGTGTTGTAGGGGAAGATTGTTAATGTGCAGGAAGGTCCCCCTTCCTGCACATAAACAATCTTTAAATGGCGGTGTTTAACTTCTATGTGTGCTGCTTAATACAGCACACATAGAAGTTGCAAAAAGTAATTTGTTTTTATTGATTGTTTATGTGCAGGAAGGGTCACCTTCCTGTACATAAACAATCAATGGCCTTTTTCTGTTTGTGTGTGCTGCACGCACATAGAAACAGCAAAAACGAGGAGAAATTAAACATTTCTCCTCGTTGCGCCTGTTTAATACGAGGTTTTCCCTGGTCTTAATTTTGGTGCTGCCCCATATTTACGCCATCCTTGTAAATATGTGGCAGCGTCAAAATCAATGGGTGTTACGGTGGAACGCCCACCACAACACCCATTGCCCGCGCCTTTCACGCTAAGTATAGTGTGAAAGGGGGCCTTATACACAAGGCAGCGTTAAGTGGCATAACGCTGCCTTATAAATAAGGTGAAGCCCATATCGCCACAGGAAGGTCACTAAAAGTGCCGTCCCTGTGGCGATAGAGGCTTATAAATATGCCCCTTTGTGTTAGACACTCCAATAAAGAGCTGACCACTAAATAGCTTGGGCGATGGGTCAAAAGGGAGGTTTGCAGCCGCCGGTTGGGAGCCAGGCTGAGGCATGCACGGAAGCAAAGAGCTGGCGGAACTGACAAATGTTCTAACCCAGGAAACGAAACAGCCACCCGGAAATTGCCTGTGATGGAGTAGGCCCCGCCCGCCAAGAAGCTTCTATGCCTAGTGCTAAATCCCATCTCCGTGACAAGGTAATAAAAAGCATAAGTCGAATAAATAAAAAGCCAGAAAAATTAAGCTCAGATGAGACCCTTGAATGTACGTCCTTTGTTCGAAGCTTGACAGCGGAGAGGTGAGCGCTCAAGCAACGCACTAGCAGCCTGACTAGTACATCTCAGACAGTTTCCTGCTGTGGGTGAGGAGGAAGAGACCGATTCTACAGACCCTAAGAGCGCGGCCTGCTTGGATCGGAGGACAGATTTTGCCTATCTAACTTACAATTTTACATGGAACATTTTGAAACAATTCCAAATAATTCAGAAATATTTATAAGACTGGGACCAAGTTCATCCTCATTTCTTCTTCTCAAATTATGTTATCTTCGTCTTTGCCTATAATTTGCTTTCTGAGACACAGCAGGCTAAGAGAGGGCTTGGTACAACAGGAAGCATTAGATTTTGTGATCTCCGAGTGGGAGGCAGGGAGCCTGAGGCCAATGTCAACAGCTGTTTGTTTCTTCAACATGCACTAAAGGTGTTTTGGGACTCTTTGGCATAGGCAGGTGTGCTGGATTTCTAAGGCACCGTTGCATTGTTCGGTTTAGCAGAGACTGCAGAACTTTTTGTCTTTTTAGGTCTCGGCCTGCACCAGCGCTTGCGCTGGTCTGGCCGAGAGTTTTAGTAAGTGGGTTTTGGAAATGCAAACACTGGCTTTCGGCTGGCGACCAGCTTGCGTTCACGATGGGCGTGCACGTGCGCAGCTGCCATCTGGGTTTCCTATCTCTTCCTCATTTCCTCGTCATGGCTCATTAACTCTCTGGACTCTGATGTTTCAATCGCAGCAGCAGCTCACATTACCAACTGACGGCCCTGGACTACAGTCACATGAAAAACAACAGCGATTAGCATTGAAATGCAAGCTTTTTTTTGTCTAGTTAGAAATATTGCTTCGGTGGGTTGATTTCACCTTATATCGCTATTTGTTTTATATTGGGAGTCACAGCCTAATTACCAGTATTTTTGTCTCACTGTGTTTTTTTTTTTTAATATTTATTCGCACAAAGCTATATTTAAGGTTACTTTTTCCGCGTCACTTCTTCACTCTATTTAAACGCCACACCCCCCACTCTTATTGTCTCTCTCCTTCTCTCTCTCTCCCCTCTCTAATTCTCTCTACTTAATTAACGCTCCCCTCTCTATCTTTTTTAGCCTTTCATTCTCTCTCACCCCTTTATCTGTTTCTCTTTCAAACTCCTTCATTCACTCTCTCTCCCCTTCTTTCTCTCTCTCTATCCCTCTCCACTCTTTATTCTATGTACACCCTTTCTCTCTCTTTCTCTCTCACCACCCTCTCTAATTGGGCATTATATCTTCACTCTATCTCTCACTCGGCAACACCAGAGCATCACTCGGCATCACCACAGCATCACTCGGCATCACCACAGCATCACTCAGCGCAACCACAGCATCAATCAGAGCCAGCACAGCATCAATCACAGCCAGCACAGCATCTCTCAACGCCATCACAGCATCTCTCAACGCCATCACAGCATCTCTCAACGCCATCACAGCATCTCTCAACGCCATCACAGCATCTCTCAACGCCATCACAGCATCTCTCAACGCCATCACAGCATCTCTCAACGCCATCACAGCATCTCTCAACGCCATCACAGCATCTCTCAACGCCATCACAGCATCTCTCAACGCCATCACAGCATCACTCAACGCCATCACAGCATCACTCAACGCCGCCACAGCATCGCTCAGCGCCGCCACAGCATCACTCAACGCCATCACAGCATCGCTCAGGGCCGCCACAGCATCGCTCAGGGCCGCCACAGCATCGCTCAGGGCCGCCACAGCATCGCTCAGGGCCGCCACAGCATCGCTCAGCGCCGCCACAGCATCACTCAGCGCCAAGACAATATCACTTAGCACCACCACAGTATCACTCAGCAAGACCTGAGTATCATTCAGCATCACCTCAGCATCGTCTCCGCAACAGTCACCACCACCACCACTACCACCTCAGCCTGCTCTCGGAATCTGGCATCTGTTGATTCTCCCCTAGCGTCTGGCCGCTGCTAGTGTTATAATACAGGTACTAGTTCCCAACCTTCACCCTCCGATTGTTTATGCCCCCTCAAAAAAAGCTTTAACAAACAACCATTGCAATAGGCAGAAACAAGTTGCCAGCATTGCAAGAACAAAAGAAAACAGAGAATTTTTTATTGTAAATACTTTTTTAATATGGTCGTTCAGTTTTACATAATGCCTTCTTGGTCATATATAAAGTAACAAAAATGCTTCTGACACTTTTTTATTATAACTTTTCAGCATGCTGCACAGCAGCCACACTTCTCTACAGCACAGCTTGAAGACATTGGCAAAGTCAATAGCTCTGGCTAAACACTTATAAGGCCCCAAAGGCGAGACCTATTGGCTATGCCAATGCTTGTTAAGTACGTGGGCTGGAGAGATGGATTTCAGAGGCAGCGTAGGGGGTGTTTGCTCGGAGACTGGTGGGTAATCTGCTGTTCGCGACACCCAGTCTGATATGTGATGTCTAAGTGGATGTTTTTGTTCCTTCTAATCGTGCCCCTTTCTTTTGCCTCCTGTGTGCGCAGTGCCTACGCCGGAGGAGATGTGCAATCTAACGCCAGAGTCTTCCCCAGAGTGAGTATGCAGGAGTACCGCCCTCTGGCCCTGCGCCTCTTCCTAGCCACAGCTACACAAACTCTCCCTCATTCACTCTCACCGCCTCTCTCCCATGTCCTCGCCCCTCATTCTCTTCTTTGTCCCTCCCTTTTTCACTCTTCATCTTTCTACTTTTTTTCTCTCCTTCACCTCTTTCCCTCCCTTGTTCATGGTCCCTCACTTCCTCCTGTTTTTGTTTACTGACACCCAGGGTCTTCCTTGTTCATTGCCAATCACTCTGTGTGCCAATGGTAGGCTATTACTCCTACGCCCTCTTCTTTCGACTGTTCCATTCTCCTCTGTAGATTTCCTATATGATCCTTATGTCCCTCACTACATCACTTCCCCCTTTCATTGTCAATTCACCCCTTTCCTCTTATTCACATTCTCCACTACATCGTCTCTCCTCCCCATCCTCCTCGCGCCTCTTCTTATCAGCCTCCTCCTTTGCCCATCACGCTCCTCTCGTTCTCTCTTCCTAAGGACTGTCCCCAGATCATTCAGCCAATCTCAGGCTCCTTGTCTGTTCTCCTTTCCTCTTTCTCATCTCTTCGCTCGCCCAGTCTTTCCTCTTTCCCTCCTCATTCGCTTTTCTCCATCTTTTCGCTTTTGCCCATCCCCTCCTCTCTCCACATCTCCTGCGTCTCTCTCCTCCGCCTCTCCTGTTCTGCATGTCTTCTCTCCCCATCACTCCTCCTGTACGATTCGTCCTTTCTCTTCTCTCTGACGACTCTACCCCTCCCCCAGCTCTCCTTCCAAGCTCCAGAATCTGCCTTTGTCTTTTTAGGCAGTAAAAAATAATCCCCTCCACTCCCCACAGTTTTATGATGTGACTTTAAAGGCTTAATTTGGCCTTCTCCTCTCCAAACCGGTGAAAATAAAAAAAAGCCATAAAAGATAATTAACTGTGGAATATCTGCACTGGTTTTGCTGTACGGATTCAATAAACCAGCGTTCTGCTTCTGCTCGCTTTTTCAGTCTGTTTATTTCTTTTGTTATTTTTACGTCTTTCGCGGTGTTGTTTTTATTCTATTTAATTTACATTCGTTTGTTTAGCATTCCTTTTGCAACCGTCATCTTTATTCCTGTGAACATTACTTTACAACATTTACCTTCATCCTTTACATTTCGTCCTCTTTCTTATTTTAGTTTTTTTTTAATTTCCAATAACAATAATCCCTCCTGGTCTGTCATTTACATTCTTCGCCCTTCTTTCCTAATTTCTTTATGCTTCTTTATTTTATTATTTTCCTTGCTTCCTTCCCAACCTTTCCAGTCACTTTTCTGTTTCATTATTTGTATACCGTTTGTTGTTTTTTTTCTTCATGCTACTTACATCTGTGTGGTTCTCTCGCTTTCCCTTTACTTTACTTTCATCTAATGCCCTTTTGTGCTGCTTTTCTGCCTCTTTTTTGTTTTTATTGATCTATTTCTATTATCTCATTCTTTTTGACTTTCCATTTATCACTCTCCTCCTGCACCCTTTCTTTCTACATTACCCGTCCATCACCAACGAGGTAAACCCAAACGTGGGCATGCCCATCTCGCTCTATGTTCTCCCTTGTTGATGTGTGTAATGATGTGAAAGTTAACAAATGCTATAGAACACAATACACATATAACTACTGTTTTAGTATTAATTCAACTTTATTGTCGAAGAAACCCCACGGATGTTTTGACCTCTTCCAAGATGCTTATCAAGGAAAATGTTTATTCCACTGAGCCCCCATTTTAATACAATCACATTATAAAAAGGTATACAAAACAATGCTAATTTGGTTCAGGTATCTAAATAATGACTTTAACACTTATTTAAAAAAGTAAGTGTATAAGTCATTTTTCCAAATGGATGAGCAGCATCACAAGTACTCACTTTTTACTTTAAATTGAATATATAATTCATCAGTCAATCATTCAAGGTTGGAATAAAACATAAAGATCAAAACAACCACAATTCGATTATTGTATACCTCTCCAACAAGATGCCATTAGGGTTGCATGACAGTTACCATCAACCTATGGTATTTTTACAATCACTTCATTCATCAAGCTTCATTTTTGCTATAGCTGGAATTACACGTTACATTAGCAAATCCAGGACTGGTGCAATGCATCATTAGCCAACAGCTAGAAAATGGGACATGGTAGAAACTATATTACCTATCAGTGTCATAGTAAGGATTTTGGGACCCCCGAGCAAGATTTACTTCAGGGACCTCTGTCCATAACAGCATTGAATTGTATTGCCCCTTGTCTGCTAATTCAAACGTCATGATGCCAAACAATATTGAATGATACATCAAAGTTCGAGATGGGGAAATAGACAGATGTGAGATAGAGAAAAGTTTCAATTTCCCAGGGGGGACCTTGGAAGGTGGAGGTCCTGGGGAATTGCCCACTTTGGTATGCCTTAAAACGTCTCTGATACCTATTACTTCATTCTCAAATATTACTTCTGCTCATTTCACTTATTTCTCGTCCCCATGAAGTTGTACTATTTAAGGGAATCATATAAATTCTTACATTTTATGCTGCAATGCATCAGAATGAGCCAGCGAAGAGGGTTATTGTATCCTCTCGCCTTCTACAAAGCTGGCATTTACCCATGCCGTTTATAATAATCTCATTGTCACACTCCCAATATTTGGTAAATGTGGAAGAAGGCAGGATTTCCAAGTGGAATTTAAAACTAAATAGTCTAAGTATCCAAATACCACAGATTGCAGTGTAAATGTATATCAAAATATCACTAAATTGCAACAACCTGTATCCAGCAATAGGGCTTGGGACCACATACTGTATGCACTGCACAAAGCTGTCAGTGGCACTTTGGTACGGTCTCAGGTGTATAAAAGTGTGGAAGCACCCTCTCCTCTTGACATGAGTTGAGTTGTTGACAGGACTTAGTTATAGTGTCTTTGTACCTCTCTCTTCTTAGCATGAGTTGTGTTCTTGATAGGCCTTAGCTACCATGCCTCTCTTTCCCTCTCCTCTTGACATGAGTTGAGTTTTTGATAGGGCTTAGCTATGTGTCTCTGTAAACCTCTCCTCTTGACATGAGTTGAGTTTTTGTGCATAGCCATGTTGTATCTGTATTCCTCCCCTCTTGATATGAGTTGAGGTCTCGATAGGCCTTAGATATGGTGTCTCTCTACCCCTCTTCTCTTCCTCCAGTTTACCTGGCCATGAGGTAAGCATAGAAACAGGCTTGTGTATCTCGCCCTTTCTTTTCCGGGTCTGATGTTTGAAAACGTCCCTTGTCGACAGCGGAGGAGAGAAGTGCAATCGTGAATGGTAACAGGATGCAAACCTGGTAGCATTTGAGCCATAAGTTACCAAATTTAACTCATGCCAAGCAAAATGTTTTGGATAGTGACAGAAGTGGTAAAAGGTGAGCAAATGCTTCCTCCAAACAGTGTTTTTTCTAACCTTTGAATTTATTTCCTACCCTATTCCTCTCCTCCTACCCTTTCTCCTTCACGCAGACTTGCCAAAAAATCTTGGTTTGGGAATTTTATCAACCTGGAGAAAGAAGAGCAGATATTTGTAGTGATAAAAGACAAGCCTTTGAGTTCCATCAAAGCGGATATAGTCCATGCCTTCCTCTCGGTAAGCTAAACCTGGGTATGTATGTCGGGTCTTTTTGTGTGTCACCATGCACATGTATGCATGCATGTCTATGACGCACTGTGTGTATATACATCTATTTGTCTCTGAACATGTGTACGTCTGAATTCCTGAACTCGTGCGTATGTGCTTTGCTGGATCTATTAACACTGGGTCTGCGTAGGTCTTTTCAATGTCACTGCGATGTTACCACATGACCACAGGGTGTCACGTGTATGCGTGCGTGTCTTTACCACTGCATTTCAGTTTCTATACCTGTGAAACATTTGGGCAGTTTTATCAACACTTTTCTGCCGGTCCAGACTCACCAAAAAGTGACACAAACCAGTGTAAAGGATTGATTTTTTTTAAATTTAATTTCCAGCTCAAAGCTTTTTTTTAACCGAAAAATTGCCTAAAAGCAACTGGAAGTAGTGTTTTGTACTGCGTTGCGTTACTTTGCATCAAGGGGCGTACCATTGGTGGTACATTCCCAATCTACCACCCATGGTTTTTCATGCAAAGCCCTATCTACTAACATTGGTAGGTGGGCATTTGTGCCAAAACCTTACGCCTCCTTGAGGCAGGTGTTCACTTGGAGAAATGTGTTTATTTCTCCAAACTTTTCAAACTTCACATGTGCAGCACTGTACAGCACACATATATTTGGAAGAAAGGTCCCATCCTGCACAAAACTTGTACTAGACATGAAATAATGGCAAGTATATTAAATAAGATTTAGTGTGATTTTCATAATTTCTGTGATTTTTTTTGAGTGAAATTCCTTAAAGAAAATAACAATTTTACAAACCCAAAGTTAAGACCAGAAAAAGACGGAGGCACCAGTGGGTAATGGGTGTGGTAATGAAAGCGGAGGGGAACATGCACAAGTTGGGGAATTTTTGAACTTTTTAAAATTCTTTTCACATTATAACACACAGAAATGTAATCCAACAAGAGGTACGAGTAGTGTTTTTTGAGTGGGTGGAGCATAAACCACCATTATATTGTATGTGACTGTAGCTGGAGTTTCAGCAAACAAAATTATCTTCCCCGTGTAGTAAAAAATCACAGGTTTAAAAAAAGAGCACAAGAGCAAACGAGCTGCAACCCTAAATCAGTGAATTTTGTTTCAGCGTGGAATCTACCTGGCATTATATGGAGTTATCTGGCATACTCCTGGGAATCTAGAAAAGGAGTTGTAGTTAGGCATACTCCTGCTCGCATTTGTGAATACTTCGTGTATGGCTCCATGTCCTGTCAAGAAATGTAAACAAGTCAAAAGGAAGATTTATTCGAGATTTTGGCACTGTTTCTGCGCAAGGACGACAACCTCTGCTCTTTTGGATTCCTGCCAATATGATTGTACATTTCTGTAGTGTCGCCTCTAGCAAGACCTTGATGGAAACCATTTCCCATGAGGGAAGAGAACAAAATTGACAGCAAATAAAGCAGATGTATTTATTATTTCTCTAAGGTCCATGTGGGGGAATCAGAATAGCATAATGTCCAGGGATGCATGTGACGTACATGTGCTTGCTGTACTCAAGACCACCAGTACCCATATTAACAACCAAGCTGAGTGTCCACAGGGGAGTTTTAGAGAAGTCGGTGTGATTTGACAACGAACTCGGGGGGCTTATTTCCGAGCCTCTTGCGCCGCCAGTGCGTCACTTTTAACATGGGAAAAAGTGAGGTACTGGCGGCGCAAGGGGTTTGTAAATAAGCCCCTTAGTATCCCTCCCTCAATGTGGTAACTGTACACCCAGAGACATCTGCCAGCCCACAGTTTACACTCCTCGAAGCCCCTGTTTTACACATAAAATCTTCTCACATAAGTGGTGTATTTCAATACACCAGCTATTAAAGTGTTTTCAGAAGTGTGTTGTGGGTTCCACTTTTGTTGAAAAAGAGAAACTTTGCATCATTGCTGTAGGTATCACATATAATCAGAAATAAAAAGAGAGGGACCTCTTCGCCTCACCAAAGGAATAGGGTACTATTGACAAGTTCATAAAAACATTAAAAAAAAAAAAAAAATTCTGCAAAAGATGACTATTACCATGATACACAAATAATTAAAAAACAAATTCATATACAGTGTAAATTTTTTAGTATTAAATCGGTTTTTATTAGCAGAACACATAGCATGTAAATACAGTGCATCATTGCCTACAACCCCTCGGGCCGGCTACAGTATAAGCTAAGAAGAAAATGGGGCCTATGGTTTATAGGCTATCTGTTACGTTGGCTGACACAGCATGCCGCCTACAACCCATCTTGGGCCGGCCGCGTAAGGTGGGGGAAACATTAACGGTCCTGTCATAAGGCTATATGCACATGTGGGAGGTCTACTACACAATGGGTATGCATATCACAGTGAGCTGTAGTGTCGGTATGTCCCACTAGAGGCGATAAAGTCTGCCTTTTAAAAGAAAAAAAAGGGAAACCTAAACCGAACAATAATTGAATCAAAATTAAGAATCGCAACGCCCACCCCCTTCCCCCCACCCCTCCCCTCTCCAGGTGAGCTAGGAACTATACACTTACAAATGGGAATAGTCCGGTGTTGTGGTTATCGAAGCACGGGGGCCCAATGAGCCCGATCTCGACAATGTGTGCTAGCCACCCTCCTAGGTCTCGGGAATCAGTCGCAAGATCTGTAGATAGGCGGGACACGACAGTTCCCCGAACTCCGTGGATAAAATTGTGATACAGGGGGCCCAGATCTTGGCATATTCAGCTTTGTCCCCTAGATTGGCCATAGACAGTCTCTCCATGCCCAGAAGGGACCACAATTGGTGCAGCCATAGTGTGTGTTCCGGGATCCTGTCCGTCCTCCAGGCAGCTAGGAGTACCCGGTGTGCAGCATTCAGTGCCAGAGCTATCTGCCTGCATTTGATAGAGCGCAGTGGGAAGGTCAGTGCATTGGGCAATCCTAAGATAGTGTAGGCAGGGAACCTAGGGATGGAGGTATCAAAGGCCTTATCTATTTCGTCAAGGATCCTGTCCCAGTATCTCTTAAGTTTCGGGCAATTCCACAGCAAGTGAAGGATGGTACCTGGGCTCCCGCAGCCACGCCAGCAGAGGCCGTCGCACTGGGGGTTCCATTTGGTCAAGCGAGCTGGGGTGAGGTACCAGTAGGATACAATTTTAAATGCGGTCTCCGTGTGGCCCATGGAATGTGTGGTGCGGTGGGTCCTATAAAAGATATCCTCTCACTCTTTGTCCCAGAGGGTGCGACCTATTTCCGCCTCCCACCGTCTGTCCCGGGGTCCGGGCTCCCTTGGCTCTCTGGGTGAGGAACGTATAAATCTCTGAGATAAGTTTGCGATCATCTTTTTTTCAGGTAAAGCCACTTCTCAAACGGCAGCATTGGTCAACTAACCAAGGGGCGTATTAGGGGACCTGTCACCCAATGCAGTATCTGCGCATGCAGGAAGAGGTCCGAGCCAGCGAGGCCATAATCCGCTCAGAGCTGGTCAAAGGGGATGGGGCCCTGCAAATCAAACAGATGTCCCAGACGCTTGCACCCGTTCTCTGACCATCGCTTACCCACCCCCCTTTCCATTCCAGGAGGGAAATCGGGGTTTAAAAAGATGGGCGACATGGGGGAGGGGAATGTGGTAAGATTAGCCCGTTTGGACAATCTATGCCAAACTAGCATAGTGGGCCGAGTGACGGGCGAGGAGTACAGCCCCCAGGAACGCGATGATCTAGACAGCCAGGCCTCCCTCCAGATATGGTGGCCAGCCACCGTCTGGTCCATAAAGACCCAGTGTTTCTCCGTCATGGGACGGTTCCATTCAACAAGGTAGCGTAGCAGTGACGCCTGAAAATAGCGAGTGATGTTTGGCAAAGCCAGGCCACCCTCATTCTTAGGGCGTCGCAGCAAGGACTTCTGCAACCTGGGAGATATCGGACCCCATATGAAACGCTCAATTTCAGTTTGTATGCGTGCGAGCGAGCTCGGTGGAGGCAGCAGAGGTAGTCTGGAAGAGGTATAAGGCCCGGGGCAGGACGTTCATTTTAACTGTGGCCAATCTACCAAGCCACGATAGAGGCAGGCGTCGCCATTGAGTAAGATCCTTCTGAATGCGGAAGAGTAGGGAGGTGTAGTTTACTGCCAGTCTTGTCCAGACTCTTATGAAGAACCAACCCCAGATATGTGATTACCCTCCGTCACCCAGTCAAAGTCAAATCGTGCACGCAAGGCGTCCACTGTCGGGGGCGTTGCAGTAAGGTTCAGTACTTGTGACTTCTGCAGATTCATTTTAAAACCAGATACCTGACTAAAGGCCTGCAGGTCGTCTACGATGGCCGGCATGGAAGTCAGGAGGCGCGCTATCGAAAAAATAACATCATCTGCGTAGAGGCGAACTAAGTGGCGATCGGCCCCAAATGGAATACCTTGCACCTGTGGATTGTCCCGAAGCCTTTGGGCAAAGGGTTCCATATACAGGGCGAATAGTAGGGGGGGGGGAGAGGGCACCCCTGCCTGGTGCCCCTCCCCACTGTAAAATCGCTCGAAAGGACCCCATTAACCCTGACCGCGGCGGTCGGAGAGCTGAAGATGCTCGCAACCCACTTGCGAAACCTGACTCCTATGCCTAAGCGCTCTAGGGTGGCAAACAGATACGGCCAGTGCACGCGATCAAAGGCTTTCTCGGCATCAACTGCCAGCAGTAAAGCCTCTTCTTTAGAGCGGTGCACCTTGTCGATTAAGTGACAGATCCTTTTAGTGTTGTCTCCGCACTGTCTTCTCGGGATGAAACCGGATTGATCCGGGTCAATCAATCCGGGCATGAGAGGGTTCAACCTATGGGCCAAGATGCTAGACAACAATTTTGCGTCGGTATTCAACAAGGAAATTGGCCGGTATGAACTGCAAAACACTGGGTCTTTCCCTGGTTTAGGGATGACCGAGATCGTCATCTGCAGCATGGTAGCCGTGAGAGTGCCCGTGTCAGCAAAAGAGCTAAATAAGCGAGTGAGCAGCGGAGCCAGCTCCGCGCAAAAAGTATTGTAAAAGAGGGCACTAAAGCCGTCCGGGCCTGGCGCCTTTAAAGGCTTCAGACGGGCAATGGCAGATATTACCTCTTCAATCCGGATAGGGGCCTCCAGCCCTCCCGCTTCGCTGGTCCGTAGCGGGGTGACTGCTGCACCGCCCAGATACTCTACTCACAAGGGTCCACCAGAGGAGAGGAGTCGGCAGTATAAAGATTCAAATAGAAGGACCGAAAGGCAGCCGCAATGCCAGGATCGTCCGAAATCTCAGTACTGCTTTAACTGCCTGTGCCTGTCGCTGACTATGGAGGCAATGTGCTAACATGCGCCCGCCTTTGTTAGAGTCTACATAGTATTTATGCTTCAGTCGGAGCACCGCGTATTCTGCCCTATCCAGATCTAAGCGCCGCAGCTGAAGCCGCTCCTTCTCTAACTGGCGCCAGACGCGGGGGGCACCCTTGCGTTTGTGAATTGCCTCGAGTTCCCTAACTTTGGCCTCCAGATCTTCCCTCTTAGCCTGCCTAGTTTTGTTGTCATAGGCCGCCTTGGCGATTAAGGCCCCCCTCGCGACTAATTTAAGCGCTTCCCAGACGGAGGACAAGGGTGTGGAATCATTATCATTAAGTGCTAGATAATCAGCCAGGGTGCGCCGAAGGTCCTCTACCACAGCTGGGGACTGTAACAGGGAGTCCCTCAAGCGCCAGTGCAACGGGGATGATTGCGTGGGCGGTAGGCGCAGTGAGAGTGTTATATGTGCATAGTCCGATAGAGACCTAACCTCGATGGTAGAGGCAGTGGTACATGCCCATGCAGACTGGGAGACGAGGAAGTGGTCTAATCAGGCGTATGTCTTATGGGCCGCTGAATAGTAGGAGTAATCTCTTTCGTCGGGGTGTAAACCGCGCCATGCGTCCCTGAACCCACAGTCAATCAATCAAAGTATTTGTAGAGCGCACTACTCACCCGCGAGGGTCTCAAGGCGCTGGGGAAAAAAAGGGGGGAGGCCGCTACTGGTCGAACAGCCAGGTCTTGAGTAGCCTCCTGAAGGTCAGCAGGTCTTGGGTCTGTCGCAGGCTGAGTGGGAGGGTGTTCCAGGTCTTGGCGGCGAGGTGGGAGAAAGATCTGCCGCCGGTGGTTGTTCTTCGGATGCGAGGGACGGTGGCAAGGGCGAGGTCGGCGGAGCGGAGCTGTCGGTTGGGGATGTAGAAGGAGAGTCGTCTGTTGAGGTAGGCTGGGCCGGCCTTGTGGAGTGCCTTGTGTGCGTGGATGAGGAGTTTGAAGGTGATCCTCTTGTTGACAGGGAGCCAGTGCAGGTTTCTCAGGTGGGGGGTGATGTGGCTGTGGCGTTGTGCGTCGAGGATCAGGCGTGCAGAGGCGTTTTTAATGCGTTGCAGTCGTTTGATGAGCTTGGCCGGGGCTCCCGCGTAGAGGGCGTTTCCATAGTCGAGTCTGGTACTGACGAGGGCCTGGGTGACTGTTCTTCTTGTATCTGTTGGGATCCATCTGTAGATCATGCGGAGGGTGTTGAAGCAGGAGGAGGAGACTGCGTTGACTTGCTTGGTCATGGAGAGCGTTGAGTCGAGGATGACTCCCAGGTTGCGAGCGTGGTTGGTTGGTGTTGGTGCTGCCCCCAGTGTCGTCGGCCACCAGGAGTCGTCCCAGGCTGAAGGGTTGGAGCCAAGGATGAGGACCTCCGTCTTGTCCGTGTTCAGCTTTAGTCGGCTGATCTTCATCCAATCGGCGACGGCCTTCATTCCTTCATGGAGGTTGGATTTGGCGGTGAGGGGGTCCTTGGTGAGGGAGAGGATCAGTTGAGTGTCGTCGGCGTAGGAGATGATGTTGAGGTCGTGCTGTCGGGCGATGTGTGTGAGCGGGGCCATGTAGACGTTGAACAGCGTCGGGCTAAGGGATGATCCCTGGGGTACGCCGCAGATGATCTCGGAGGCTTCGGATCGAAATGGGGGGAGGCGGACGCTCTGGGTTCTGCCGGAGAGGAAGGAGGTGGTCCATTCCAGGGCCTTGTCTCGGATCCCTGCGTCGTGGAGGCGTGCGCGTAGTGTGCGGTGGCAGACAGTGTCGAAGGCGGCGGAGAGGTCCAGGAGGATGAGGGCCGCGGTCTCGCCGTTGTCCAGCAGGGTCCTGATGTCGGTGGCGGCGATGTGGGCAGTCTCGGTGCTGTGGTTGCTGCGGAACCCTGATTGGGATGTGTCCAGGATGTTGTTTTCTTCGAGGTATCGGGTCAGCTGTTTGACGATCTTCTCGATGACCTTGGCCGGGAACGGAAGCAGGGAGATGGGCCGGAAGTTCTTGAGGTCTCTCGGGTCGGCCGTGGGTTTTTTGAGTAGTGCGTTGATTTCGGCGTGTTACCAGCTCTCTGGGAAGGCCGCGGTCTCGAAGGAGAGATTGATGACATTGCACTGGTGGGGTGCGATGGAGCTGCTGGCTTTGTTGAAGATGTGGTGCGGGAAAGGGTCTGACGGTGAGCCGGAGTGGATTGTGCTCATGGTCTTGATTGTGTCGTCGTCGTTCACGTTGGCCCAGGCGAGCAGGGGGTCGAAGTCGATGGTGTGCGGAGAGTCTGGTGTGTAGATGTCTGTTGGGGCTGTCTGGGTGTTGAAGCTGTCGTGGATGTCGGTGATCTTGCGGTGGAAAAAGGTGGCGAGGGAGTCGCACAGGGCTTGCGATGGCGGGATGTCGTTGGTGTTGGAGCTGGGTTTGGAGAGTTCCTTCACGATATTGAAGAGCTCCTTGCTGTTGTGTGCGTTGTTATCGAGGCGGTCTTTGAAGGAGGTCCTCTTGGCGGACCTGATGAGGTGATGGTGGTTGCGGGTGGCGTCTTTGTGGGCTGCGTGGCTGTCCGGTGTCTTTTCACTGTGCCATTTCTTCTCTAGTTTCCGGCAGGATTGCTTGGAGGCCAGGAGTTCTGGGGTGAACCAGCTGGCTCTCTTGCTGGTGTCTCTGTAGGTGGGTTTCTTTAGCGGGGCGAGGGTATTAGCGCAGTCGTCCATCCAGCGTCTGAGGTTGCGGGCAGCGTCTTCGGTGTTGGAGGGGTCGGTGGGAGGGCTGAGAGCGAGGTTTGCCTGTAGCTGGTCTTCAGTGACTTTGCTCCAGCAGCGGCGGGGGATCTGCTGGGTGCGGTGGTGCGCGGTGGGTTTCTGGAAGGTGAAGTGGATGCAGCAGTGGTCGGTCCAGAGGAGTTCGGTGGTGTGGCTGAAGGAGACGTGGGAGCTTGAGGAGAAGACTGGGTCGAGCGTGTGGCCGGCGGAATGGGTCGGCGTTGTGACAAGCTGTCTCAGTCCGAGGTTGGCGAGGTTGTCGATCAGGGTGGTGGAGTTGCTGTCGTTGTTGTTCTCAAGGTGAAAGTTCAAGTCTCCGAGGAGGATGTAGTCGGTGGAGGTCAGGGCGTGCGTGCTGATGAAGTCGGCGATGGAGTCGCTGAATTGGGGTCGGGGTCCGGGGGGTCTGTAGACGAGGGTGCCTCTGAGGGTGTGTTGGGATCCGTGTGGATCTGGAAGTGCTCGGCGGTGCTGAGTGTCGTCGGTGCTGGTCGAGATCCTGATGCTGTTTCTGTGGACGATGGCGATTCCTCCTCCGACTCCGTTGGTGCGGTCTCTGCGGGTGATCTTGTAGCCGTCTGGGATGGCAATGGCGATGTCTGGTGCGGAGGAGTCGTTCATCCAGGTCTCTGTCAGGAAGGCGACGTCCGGGGAAGATGTGTCGAGCAGGTCCCAGAGCTCGGCGGCTTGTTTGCGTGCGGAGCGGGTGTTCAGTAGGATGCATCGGAGGTGGTTGAGGTCTTTCTTGGCGGGTGGTTCGGCGGCTCTGAGGCTGGTGTAACTGCAGTCCTCCAACCACTCCTTACCAGTCCCAGAAAGAGCACCCGCTCCGCCTGACCTCGGGCTAGAACGGTCAGCCCCTGCGTCCATGACTAAATTTAGATCACCACCCACCACTACCATGGAGTCGGGGGTATGGAGAACTTCAGCCAAGGCGTCCGTCAGGAATTTCTCTTAGTGTTCGTTTGGAGAGTAGATCGAGGCAATCGTGACTTTGGAGGACCCAATGCGTAGTCTCAGTGCTAGGAGACGTCCCTTGATATCTGCCACGGGGCCCACCACAGAACCTCTAAAGTGTGAGGAAAGGAAAATGGCCACCCCGCCCCTCTTACTCTTTCCCGAAGACCAGAACTGCAGGGGGGACCTTCTGTGCTGCATGCGATGTGTGTCGCAGTGTAGGAGGTGGGTTTCTTGAAGCAGGCACACATCCCCCCCTGAGTGTTCAAGCAATGAAAGCACTGCCTTCCGCTTAGTGGGGTTGTTTAGGCCCCTGACGTTAAGGCTAACTACCTTGACTTCCATTGGGTGGGGAAGAACCGCCAAACTCTATGACTCAAGCAGTAGGGCCAGAAAAAGGGGACAATTCCCAGAAAGGATCCCATGCAAGCGTGGAGCCAGAAAAACCCTGACAGTGGGGCCCTAGTTAAAAAGCTCACCGTAGAGGGGGTCCCCCCTGACCTATAGCAATAGAAGCAAACCCAAGAACAATTAAACAACAACAAAAGCAAACATACAAAGTCCATCACAGTCCGTGGTCGGTAAACAGTGGGGACTGCCAAAAGAGTGAAGGGATCCACTGCAAAAGAGGAGAGACATCCCCCGCCGGGCCCAACGAAGACAGAGCAAACCCACAAGCACTTTACCCTCAATCATTAGAGTCCAGGGAATCCCCCTCTGTGCCAGCGAGGGTCCGGAGAACAGCAGACCGCTCCTTGTTGATAGTGGCCGGATCAGGACGGAGGCGTTCCAGACCCCAGGCTCCTCGGGACCCACGCCTCCGGGGTTTCTGTGTGCCCGGCTCCGAGTTGGCCGACTGGGCAGGCAAGTCATCGAGATCCAGATTCAGAACTTTACAGGCCTCGGTCAGGGAATGGACTTGGTGCAGCTTCCCGTCTAGACGGAAAATGAGGCGAAATGGATGGCCCCAGGAGTATGATATAGCCTTTGAGCTTAGGTGGTTGGTGATAGGGCGAAAGTCTCTTCTTTTTTGGACGGTACTGGCTGCCAGATCCTGGAATAGCTGCGGAGAATGGTCTCGGAAGCGCAAGGGCTGGCAAGAGCGAGCAGCTTTAAGAATCTCCTCCTTCACTGTGAAATCGTGTACGCAAACCAGGATGTCTGCCGGGGGGTGGTGTGGCTGACGCGGCGGGCCGACTCGGTGGCATCGGTCGATCTTGACGGAGGATTCCGCCGGTGCGTTCAGAACTGTCCGGAAGAGGTCTTGCATGTATCCCACGAGGTCTTCCCCCTCTGCCCCAGTTGGGACTGCACGTACCCGGACGTTGTTCCTCCTCGACCTGTTCTCCAGATCCTCGCCGCGGACCGCCCAACCGCCCCCCGCCTCGCAGGAAAGCCGGAAGGCGAAGCCCAGCTCCCGGCACGAAGAGCTGCTAGGTCGCGGCACTTTTGATGGGGGGTCCGGGTGCTGCGAATGCGCTAGAAGGTGCTTCGGGCCCGGCGGGAGCGGAGCGCCAGCAAAACGCGTCCGTTCACTCTGCCATCTTGGCCACGCCCCCTACAATGTAAATTTTAATGAGTTTTTATGAACTGATGTTATAAGAATAATTGTGAAAATTATTTTTTAATAAATATTTTCGTATGAAATTTCTACTTTTTACAGTTATTTGTGTTTACTGCTTGGGCTATATTGTTTTTAATTTTTGGGTTGAATGCTATGGGTTATGAGTAAACTATGCATAGATAAGTAAGTGTGTAGAAACCAAAGGATAAACTCACTTCTAACAAGGCATCACATATAAGACGCAAGACACGCGTAAGACACAACTATGATTAGAACATAAGCTAATCAATATGAGCGGATTATATATATATATATATATATATATATATATATATATATATATATATATATATATATATATATGAAAAAAACACAGTTCGAAATATATATATCCTACTGGCGGTCGCCAGTAGGTAGTTATAGTTAGGACCTTTCTATTCAAAAAGCGTTTTTTCTTTTGCCAATATCTTTGGCGCCATTTAACAAATCTTCGTGAAATTTTCAAAACTAATGGTTCGCTCAGGTCAGCTCCTGTCTTGGAACTTTCGGGGTGATTCGTCAAGTGGGGGCCGAGAAAAAAGAGGGGTCCCAAAACACGTTTTCTCAATGTTAGTTTCCATAGAAAACTTTAAACAAAGCTACAGCCCGAACTGCTGAACGGAATTACACCAAATTTGGCAAACAGGTAGGTCTTGGTTCAGAAAGCAACCTTTTTTTTAAATGGTGTAAATCCGTTCAGTAGTTCCTGAGAAATTAAAAAACTTAAAATATTGCTATCTGTCAGCCGAGGAGGATTCGCAAACCCTCCCGAGCACGAGCTTCATTTTGATTGGCTGTCAACACTCCAATCCAAGAAGTGTTGGCAGCCATCTTGTGACTCGCTAAAACCGAGTCACAAGAAAACAGCAAAAAAAGATAAAAACAAGAAAAGGGGGCAGGGTAGAAACACCCTAACCCCCTAGGCCTGCTCAGGGGGGCCCAAAAAAGCATTTTTTTAAAAAAGAATCGGCAGAATTCACGCTGAGTGCGCGAATCCTGCCGCAAAATTTAAAAAACGAAGGTCGGTCTCCCGCGCTTCGGTTTAATCAGCCCCCGGGTGGGCCAGGTCCCGGGGGCAATGTAGCAGGGGTCCCCTGCAGCCCCAGGGACCGCCACCTCCACGGGGCTTTGCTCATAATGTGCGGGGGCACGGCCCCCCCCGCAGCCCCGGGGACCGCCACCTCCCTGGGGCTTTTATTGAAATTGCCCACGCTGCCCCGGGGACCGCCACCTCCCCGGGGCTGCAATGTATTTGAGGCGGGGGGCCTCGCGGGCTCCCCAAGCCCCGGGGACCGCCACCTCCCCGGGGCTTAAATTTAAATAAAGTGTGGGGGGGCTCCTGCCCCCCCACACTGCCCTGGGGACCACCACCCCGGGGCACTAATTAAGACAATGCAGTGGTCCGTGGCGGACCCCCGGCCCCAGGGACCACCACCTCCCCAGGGCTATTTACATGTTGGGAGGGGGGGGCCGTGCGGCCCCCCTCCTGGAGCCCTAGATGGCCCTGGGGACTGCCACCCCCCAGGGCTGGCTCCAGCAATGACCCGGGGTGCCTACCCCCGGGACATTGCAGTTTGCAATGACAGGGCGGGAGCACGGCTCCCGCCCTGTCATTGCAAACTCTGCTTTGCTTCATGGAAGCGAGAGCAGGAAACTTGCTCTCGCTTCCACGAAGCAAGCAGAATGCTTTGGACAAGGGGAGCTGCATGTTAGCAGCTCCCTTGTCCAAAAGCAATGCCGGCTCCCGCAGGAGGTGGGGAGCCGGCAGGGACCGCGGGGGCATTGGGGCTCCACCGCTTTCCCCAACGTAAGGCCAGGCCCTGGGGGATGGGGTCCCCGGGGCCAGAAGTGGCCCAGAGAAAGGGGGCCACGCGGCCCCCCTCCCGTTACATAAATAATAAATAAAGAGGCCTAGCCCCGGGGGATGGGGTCCCCGGGGCCAAAAGTGGCCCATGGAAGGGGAGCTACGTGGCCCCCCTCCCTTAATTTAAAATAAAAAAAGAGGCCAGGCCCTGGGGGATGGGGTCCCTTGGGCCAGAAGTGGCCCAGGAAAGGGGGGATATGCGGCCCCCCTCCACTAATTAAAAAAAACAATTTAAAAAAAAAGAGGCCACCGCTTTCCCCAACGTAAGGCCAGGTCCCGGGGGATGAGGTCCCCAGGGCCAAAAGTGGCCCAGGGAAGGGGGGCCACGCGGCCCCCCTCCCATTAAATAAATAAAAGAGGCCTAGCCCCAGGGGATGGGGTCCCCGGCGCCAAAATCGACTTTGGGAGGGGGTCGCATGGGCCGTTTCCCGTTTTCTTTAATTAAAAAAAAGTCAGGCCCTGGGGGATGGGGTCCCCAGGTCCCAAAAATTACCAAGAAAAGGGGGGCCACACAGCCCCCCTTCTAAAAAAATAAATAGATGGAAAAGCCGGCATTTCGCCGGAGGCCCCACCCCCTCCCTGCACCACTCTGCAAACACGCCTCATGGCGCATTCTGGGTTGGGGGATTATGTCCCCTAGAATGTTAAGGGTCCTTAGGGGCCAAGTAGCCCACCAGGTACCTCCAGTAAGCCCTACACAGCTGGATTGCTGAGTGTGGTCCGAAGACATGCCCCCTTTTTACACCACTCTGCAAACGCACCTCTTGGCCCACTGCTGGTGGGGCGATGAGGTCCTCTTGTGTCCTGAGGACCTCAGGACTGAAGTGGACTTCATCCCCCGAACAGCAGTGCACCAGGCGGCGCGTTTGCAGAGTGGTGTAAAAAGGGGGCGTGGCCTCGTACCACTCTTAGCAATCCAGCTGTGTGGGGCTTACTGGAGGTAACAGGAGGGTTAGTTGGCTCCCAGGGACCCTCAAGAGGCAAGGGGACTTTATCCCCCAACCAAGAGCGCGCCAGGAGGCGCGTTTGCAGAGTGGTGCAGAAAGGGGGTGTGGCCTGTGTCCACCTCTCAGCAATCCCACTATATGGGGCTTACTGGAGGTATCAGGTAGGCTAGCTGGCCCCTAAGGACCCCCAGCAGCGAAGGGGACTTCACTCCCCATCCAAGAGTGCGCCGGGGAGCGCGTTTGCAGACTGGTGGGCAAAGTGGGCATGGCCTGCTTTGAGAACTTACCAATGCTGCTGTGTGGGACTTTCTGGAGGTAATAGGAGGGATAGTTGGCCCAAGGTTGTCTTGGGGGCCAACTACCCCTCCTGTTACCGGGGCCAACTACCCCTCCTGTTACTTCCAGTAAGTCCCACACAGTGGTATTGGTAAGACGTCTTCGGAGGCCACGCCCCCCTTTCTCCACCGCTCTGCAAACGTGCCTCCTGGCACACTACGGGTTGGGGGATGAAGTCCACTTTGCTCCTGAGGGACTTTGGGGGCCAAGAAGCCCTCCTGGTACCTCCTGTAAGTCCTACGCAGCGGAATTCCTGAGCACTGGTCGGAGGCCCAGCCCCCTTTCTCCACCTCTCTGCAAACATGACTACTAGTTAAAGAAGCATTTGCAATGTAATAGGTTTCACATTTGCGAGAGTTAGAGCTATAGGCGTTGTAAATGTAAAAGTGTTTTACTAATGTTTCTTGGAGTGGATATAGGTTGTGTGTAGTGGAATGTGGTATGATGTGCAGTGAAATTATGTGGATAGACTTTGACTTTGATGTGGATAGAAGGTATGTTTTATTTAGTGTATAGGAATTATGTAGAGTGGGATTATGTGTTATGGAGAGTAATTATGTGGTATGGTAGTCTGTGTTGTGAAGAGGTAACCTCAGGTTTAGTCTTCCTCTTTTCCATAGAAGCTAAACTATAAACTCAATGAGACAAAAAAAAGAAGGAACCACTGAGGAGCACTTCTGGACCTAGTCAGAGGTATGAGCAGGGCCACTGGAATTATGTGACTGTTTGGTTGCACCGACTTTCACACAATTATACATTTTCCGCATTTGCCACATAATCCATCATCTGCTGCATAATCTGCAGATTTGAACAAATAAAACCTTGTTTCTAGCTCAAACTGCTCAAACGCTACCACAAATGCAGCGACAAGTGTTACAGCGTGGTGGAAGGCCCTTTGCAAACCTAGAATGGTCACCTGTTACTTATTGCTAAATGTGGGTATTAAATAGGTACTAATGGTGTGTAAACCACTCTTGCTTCTTTCTGCGCCTCTCTTGCCTCTTTCTGCATTTCAGTTGCTTCTTTCTGCACCTTTCTTTTTTTCTGCACTTCTTTAGCCTCTTTCTACTCATCTCTTCCACTTTCTGCACCTCTCTTGCCTCTTTCTGCACCTCTGTTGCCTCTTTCTGCACCTCACTTGCTTCTTCCTGTACCCCTCTTGCCTCTTTCTGCACCCTTGCCTCTTTCTGCACCTCTCTTGCCTCTTTCTGCACCCCTGTTCCCTCTTTCTGCACCTCTCCTGCCTGTTTCTCCACCTCCCTTGCCTCTTTCTGCACCTCTGTTGCTTCTTTCTGCACTTCTGTTGCTTCTTTCTGCACCCCTCTTGCCTCCTCCTGCACCCCTCTTCCCTCTTTCTGCACCTCTCTTGTCTCAATCTGCCCACCTGTTCCCTATTCCTGCACCCCTTTTGCCTCTTTCTGCAACTCTCTTGCCTTTCTGCAGTCCTCTTGCCTCCTTCAGCACCTCTCTTGCCTCCTTCAGCACCTCTCTTGCCTCTTTCAACACTTCTCCTGCCTGTTTCTGCACCGCTCTTGCCTCTTTCTGCACCTCACTTGCTTCTTTCTGCACCCCTTTTGCCTGTTTCTGCAACTCTCTTGCCTCTTTCTACACCTCTCTTCCCTCTTTCTGCACTTCTCTTGCCTCTTTCTGCACTCTTCGTACCTCTTTCAGCACCTCTGTTGTTTCTGACTGCAGTTCTCTTCCTTTTTTCTGCACCCCTCTTACCCCTTCTGCACCCCTCTTGCCTCTTTTTGCACCTCTGTTGGTTCTTTCTGTACCTCTTTTGCTTCATTCTACACTTCACTTGCCTCTTTCTGCACCTCTGTTGGTTGTTTCCGAACTGCTCTTGCTTCTTTCTGCACCTCTGTTCCAAATTTCTGCATCCCTCTTGCCTCTTTCTGCACCCCTCTTCCCTCTTTCTGCACCTCTCTTGCCTCAGTCTGCCCAACAGTTATGTCTTTCTGCACCCCTGTTGCCTGTTTCTGCAACTCTCTTGCCTCTTTCTGCATTTCTCTTGCCTCCTTCTGCACCTCACTTGCCTCTTTCTGCACCTCTGTTGGTTCTTTTGCACTGCTCTTGCTTCTTTCTGCACCTCTCTTGCAAATTTCTGCACCCCTCTTACCCCTTTCTGCACCTCTCTTGCCTCTGTCTGCACCCCTGTTCCCTCTTTCTGTACCTCTTTTGCCTGTTTCTGCAACTCTCTTGCCTCATTCTGCAGTTCTCTTGCCTCCTTCTGCACCTCTGTTGCTTCTTTCTACACTTCTCTTGCCTCTTTCTGCACCCCTTTTGCTTCATTCTGCACTTCCCATGCTTCTTTCTGCACTTCTCTTGCTTCTTTCTACACCTCTGTTACTTCTTTCAGCAATTCTCTTGCGGGACACCCCAGTTGGGGGTAGCTGTGCGCTTTAGAAACTTCTAAACTTCTTCTTCTTCTTGCCTCTTTCTGCACCCCTCTTGCCTCTTTCTGCAACTCTCTTGCCCCTTTCTGCAACCCTCTTGCCTCTTTCTGTACCTCTGTTGCTTCTTTCTGCACTTCTCCTACCTCTTTCTGCACCCTTTGTGCATCTTTCAGCACCTCTGTTGCTTCTTTCTGCAATTCTCTTTCCTCTTTGTGCACCTCTCCTACCCCTTTTTGCACCCCTCTTGCCTCTTTTTGCACCTCTGTTGGTTCTTTCTGCACTGTTCTTGGTTCTTTCTGCACCTCTTTTGCAAATTTCTGCATCCCTCTTCCCTCTTGCCTGCACCCCTGTTCCCTCTTTCTGCACCTTTCTTGCCTGCTTCTGCACCTTTCTTGCCTGCTTCTGCACCTCTCTTGCCTCTTTCTGCACCTCTGTTGCTTATTTCTGCACTTTTCTTGCCTCTTTCAACACCTCTGTGCTTCTTTCAACACCTCTGTGCTTCTTTCTACACTACTCTTGCTTCTTTCTGCACCCCTCTTGCCTCTTTCTGTACCCCTCTTGCCTCTTTCTGTACCCCTCTTGCCTCTTTGTGCACCTCTCCTGCCTTATTCTGCACCTCTCTTGCCTCTTTCTGTACCTCTCTTGCCTCTTTCTGTACCTCTCTTGCCTCTTTCTGTACCTCTCTTGCTTCTTTCTGCACCCCTCTTGCCTCTTTCTGTATCCCTATTGCCTCTTTCTCCACCTCTCTTGCCTCAGTCTGCCCACCTGTTCCCTCTTTCTGCACCCCTGTTGCCTGTTTCTGCAACTCTTGCCTCTTTCTGCAGTTCTCTTGTCTCCTTCTGCACCTCTGTTGCTTCTTTCTGTACCTCTCTTGCAAATTTCTGCACCCCTCTTGCCTCTTTCTGCACTTCTCTTGCCTCCGTCTGCAACTCTGTTGCTTATGTCTGCACTTCTCTTGCCTCCTTCTGCACCTCTGTTGGTTCTTTCTGCACTGTTCTTGGTTCTTTCTGCACCTCTTTTGCAAATTTCTGCATCCCTCTTCCCTCTTTGTCCACATCTCTTGCTTCTTTCTGCACCTCTCTTGCAAATGTCTGTATCCCTCTTGCCTCTTTCTGCACCCCTGTTCCCTCTTTCTGCACCTCTCTTGCCTTTTTCTGCAGTTCTCTTGCCTCTTTCTGTACCTCTCTTGCTTCTTTCTGCACCCCTCTTGCCTCTTTCTGTATCCCTATTGCCTCTTTCTCCACCTCTCTTGCCTCAGTCTGCCCACCTGTTCCCTCTTTCTGCACCCCTCTTGCCTGTTTCTGCACCCCTCTTGCCTGTTTCTGCAGTTCTCTTGTCTCCTGCACCTCTGTTGCTTCTTTCTGTACCTCTCTTGCAAATTTCTGCACCCCTCTTGCCTCCTTCTGCACCTCTGTTGGTTCTTTCTGCACTGCTCTTGCTTCTTTCTATACCTCTTTTGTCTGTTTCTGCACTTCTCTTGCCTCCGTCTGCAACTCTGTTGCTTCTGTCTGCACTTCTCTTGCCTCTTGCTACACCCCCCTTGCCTCTTTCTGCACCTTTGATGCTTCTTTCTGCACTTCTGTTGCTTCTTTCTGCACCTCTTGCCTCTTTCTGCACTTCTCTTGCCTCCTTCTGCACCTCTGTTTCTTCTTTCTGCACTTCTCTTGCCTTTTTCTGCACCTCTCTTGCCTCTTTCTGCACCTCTGTTGCTTCTTTCTGCACCTCTGTTGCTTCTTTCTGCACCTCTGTTGCTTCTTTCTGCACCTCTGTTGCTTCTTTCTGCACTTCTCTTGCTTCTTTCTGCACTTCTCTTGCCTCTTTCTGCACCTCTCTTGCCTCTTTCTGCACCCCTCTTGCCTCTTTCTGCACCCCTGTTCCCTTTTTCTGCACCTCTCTTGCCTCTTTCTGCAGTTCTATTGTCTCCTTCTGCACCTCTGTTGCTTATTTCTGCACTTCTCTTGCCTCTTTCTGCACCTCTGGTTCTTTCTGCACTGCTCTTGCTTCTTTCTGCACCTCTCTTGCAAATTTCTGCACCCCTCTTGCCTCTTTCTGCACCTCTATTGCCTCCTTCTGCACCTCTGTTGGTTCTTTCTGCACTGCTCTTGCTTCTTTCTATACCTCTTTTGTCTGTTTCTGCACTTCTCTTGCCTCCGTCTGCAACTCTGTTGCTTCTGTCTGCACTTCTCTTGCCTCTTGCTACACCCCCCTTGCCTCTTTCTGCACCTTTGATGCTTCTTTCTGCACTTCTCTTGCTTCTTTCTGCACCTCTTGCCTCTTTCTGCACTTCTCTTGCCTCTTTCTGCACTTCTCTTGCCTCCTTCTGCACCTCTGTTTCTTCTTTCTGCACTTCTCTTGCCTCTTTCTGCACCTCTGTTGCTTCTTTCTGCACCTCTGTTGCTTCTTTCTGCACCTCTGTTGCTTCTTTCTGCACCTCTGTTGCTTCTTTCTGCACCTCTGTTGCTTCTTTCTGCACCTCTCTTGCTTCTTTCTGCGTCCCTCTTGCCTCTTTCTGCGTCCCTCTTGCCTCTTTCTGCGTCTCTTTTGCTTCTTTCTGCACTTCTCTTGCCTCTTTCTGCGTCTCTTTTGCTTCTTTCTGCACTTCTCTTGCTTCTTTCTGCACATCTGTTGCTTCTTTCTGCACATCTGTTGCTTCTTTCTGCACCCCTCTTGCCTCTTTCTGCACCCCTCTTGCCTCTTTCTGCACCCCTCTTGCCTCTTTCTGCACCCCTGTTCCCTTTTTCTGCACCCCTCTTGCCTCTTTCGGCAGTTCTATTGTCTCCTTCTGCACCTCTGTTGCTTATTTCTGCACTTCTCTTGCCTCTTTCTGCACCTCTGTTGGTTCTTTCTGCACTGCTCTTGCTTCTTTCTGCACTGCTCTTGCAAATTTCTGCACCTCTCTTGCAAATTTCTGCACCTCTCTTGCAAATTTCTGCACCTCTATTCCCTCTTTCTGCACCTCTCTTGCCTCTATCTGCACCCCTATTCCCTCTTTCGGCACCTTTTTTGCCTGTTTCTGCAACTCTTGCTTCTTTCTGAACTTCTCTCGCCTCTTTCTGTACTCAAATGGGAAGTGCAAGCTGTCAAGTTTAAAGGTCTGCGTGCTCTTGTGACTGAGGTATATGTCTACTTGTATATGTATTCTTACATGTGTTATGTATCTGAAGATGGTAGCTTAAAAAGCGGGTAACGGGGCATGGCCGGGCAAGATGGCCGAACGGACGAAATCCGTCTTGGCTCCCGGGCTGCGCTGGTGTTCCAGACGCATATATGCTGCATATCGCCACCCTACCTGCAGCGAAGGTGATCCCATGAGAGCCCTGAGGTTGGTGCAGGCGGGGAATCTGTGACCTCTATCTGTGATCACCCCTACGAGCCACGCGGAGATCCTGCTGGGGAAGCCTCGGAGCTTGCCAAAATGGCGGCCGCCACTCTCTAGGGCATGTCAGACTGGCGGACACGGGGAGAGTTCGATGTGGAGACCCCACCACAACCAGCCAATGGCGGGATCGATCTGGCGCTTGGCGCGATAACACGACGATTGAGGTGAGAGGTCCGCCATGAAGGACGACAGGCTGTGGGTCGTCGCGTCTGCCCCGTCTCATGGGAGAGTACACGGGCGGGGCGGATCGGGAGATCGGAGGACCCCCCAGAGGAGTGCAGGCATAAGACAAGGCGCCAGACCATGACTGCACCCCGTTTGGAAGTCGGGTGTTGTTTGCTCCCCTTCACGATCCCTATGACCGAAGCGCCTGACCCTAAGATGGCGGCCGGACTCGGAACAGGCGCCATTTAAGCATCTGCCTATCCCGCCGGCTACTCTCTGTTTGCAGCGCCCACCCTGGACATACTGTGATGAAGATAGTTTGCCCCTGGAAACCGGAAGCTGTCTCCTGGGGTGGGCTTGACGACCGATGACGAAGCACACAGCGGTGTAGTAGGGGACCCGACCACTACAGGGAGCGCTGCCCACCCTAGATACTGCTTTGACTGTCGCCCCCATTGTGGAGACCGGGCTTGTCACCTATCTGATTTTGAAGCATGTAATGTGGAGCTCTCGCTAGCCTCACCAGCAGTGCACCCGGACTGGCCATTCGGGCCAGGTGATACCCGGCGCCCGCGGTCTCTTGATACCCGGGGCACGCGGAGGGGGCCTATCGCATGTGGCTTTGCTGTATGGCCCTTAGTGGTTTACTTTACGGTCGCCGCTCCGTGAGGCCCACGTCTGCGAGGACCCTGGTCAGTCGAGGATGCCGAGCCCCCCCTCTCCCCCGACGGTATACAAGTGTGGAACACAGTACAGCCAAATCCTGCAGCTCAAGTCTTCCGGTGCCATAATAGTGGAAGACGGGCTGGGTCAGCCTCTATGCCGCCGAAGAAGACGGTGACCAGAGCGTCAAATAAAGTCTCGAGCTTTTTTCCGCCAGCGGACAAACATCGATCTTTGGATCGCGACGAGGGAACGGCCGCCATGGCCCTCACCAAGGATGATCTTATGTCCTCCCTGCGGGATTTTAAGGCGGAACTACGGATTGAGCTGAGCCAGGATATCCAAACTTCAATCGACCAACTGAAGTCCGACCTCAACACACGGTTGACTAACCTCCAACAGGATGTGGACTCAGTGGGCACTAGGGTGGTGGATCTAGAAGCGCAAACCCAGGAAGTGGACAAACGCACATCCGAGATGCACGACACTGTGCTCGCCCTCCAAGACCAGCTCCGTCAAACCCAGTTAAAAGCAGAAGACTTAGAAAACAGAGCCCGGCGGGAGAACCTACGGATCCGAGACCTAGAGGAAGGGGCGGAAGGGCCAGACCTCGAGGCTTTCCTGGAGGGTCTTTTTGCGGAGATCAGCCCACAGACACTCAAGATCAAGCTTGAGAGAGTGCGCTGAGTTGGGGGCCCATCGACGGGAGGATGGCAGCGGCCAAGAGATGTCCATGCGAAATTCCACTCATACAAGGTGAAGGAAGTGGTACTTCTGGCGGCTCGGAAGAAGGGCGCTGTTTCCTTCCAGGGACATTCCTGCACCATTTACCAGGATCTAGCACCCGCGACCTTGGCACGACGGCAACAATTTCGGCCCATCACCTCCAAACTACGCGATGACAAAATTAGATATCGATGGACCTACCCATTTGGCTTGAGCTTTGAGTATCATAACAAGCAGCGGCATGTGGTAGATCTAAGAGAGGGGCTAGATCTGCTAGGTATCTCAGCAGAGAACTCTGAACTCCCGCAGAGCCAAGCACAAGGAACACGGAGCGCCGGCTCCCCCACATCGCTATGGTCCACGAGCTCACGATGAAACCACAAATGATGCAGACAGACAATACAAGCCTGCCTCGCCCGCTATCCTGAGTACGGGCCACTAGGGATGGACTTGGCTCCGACATAGGGGATCTCCTGAAAGGATGTGACTGCAGGTCCCGAGGCGGGGGTGCATTTGCCCGCTCCACGCCACCCCCAGGAGCCATGATACTGCAAGCTGGTATATCAGGACCTTGCCGATTAGAGAAGGAGACACACTGCAGGTCTACGGACAAGAGCAAGGCCGATTGTTGCCCATTGTTGCATGAGGGCATGACCTATATCACACTGCGACAGCAAGCCTGCTGCAAAGACATACACGCTCGATCTCCTTTTGCCTGTAATGGGGACTTGGACATATAATCTCAGCGGTTCCGCCAGACTAAGCACGTAGGGTGACCCAAACTCTGTAGAACGTCCGGAGGGGGAGCGAGCGGGGACCTTGGTCACATCGTCCCTCCGTCAAGTCTATGTGGGTTCCTCAGCCCACTGTCGGACAATTACCACCGACCCGACGCTTGATGATGTTACTTATGTTATGTTTTGGGGTTTTGGGTTTGTTGGGTGGGGGTGAGGGGGACTGGTGGCGGCTTTTTAAAGGTTTCCCACGCAGATGCGCTTTGACTAGGATGCGATCTACACAGCAGACATACCCCGGTTACACGCCACGTAGGGGCTCTACTGCACAGAACAGGAGATTGACACACAGGTTCACGAGAGGGCGGAGGGGTTCGACACGGGACAAATGGTACTCACTATAGGCTCCTGGAATGTGAAGGGCCTTAACTCTCTTCAAAAAAGGCAAAAAGTCTGGAAATATCTCTCTGATCACCACCTGGATATAGTAGCACTACAAGAGGCGCATCTGCCTCGAGCAGGGAAGACCCGCCTTCGTCACAATCAATACCCATTGATCTACAGGGCCTCTGCACTCACTAAACATCGGGGGACCGCGCTCCTTTTTCATACCTCTATGAAATTTCAGCCAACCGACACTAGATCTGACAAGGAGGGACGGTGGGTAATGGTTAAAGGCATCCTGAAGGGTAAACTCTGCACATTAATTTCGACCTACGCACCCAACACAGGGCAGGCAGCCTTTCTTCATGCCTCCTGGGGAAAATACAGGTTTTTGCGGAGGGGCCGACACTCCTACTAGGGGATTTTAACCTAACTTGGCAGGCAGATCTCGATAGCACCCATTCCCATAGACTGGAGGCTAGCTCATTTTCCACAGAGGCCAAACAACAAATACACGACATGGGCCTTAGAGATGCCTGGCGGACCCTCTACCCCCAGACGCGAGACTATACATTTTACTCGCATGTGCACCGCACGTACTCTAGGCTCGACTACATTTTCATTAGCCAAAACTTAATGGGAGCCCTCCGAGAGGCTAAAATTTTCCCACTCTCCGTATCAGACCACTGTCTAGTCTCGATCTGTTTGACATGGGGTAATCTTACATCTGCCTCTCCCAAATGGTACTTCCCGGCCTCCCTTACGAGAGACAGGGTGCTCTGTACAGAACTGAGGGACACGATCACAGATTTTTTCACCAGGAATGTACCCGCGGATACCTCCGTGTTCACTAACTGGGACGCCGTTAAAGCGGTTTATAGAGGACGGTGCATTGCACTTAACTCCACCTTGAAAAAACAATGAACCAAAGAAAGAGTTGATCTGGAAGCCGAATTGACATTATCGGAAACGTCCCATAAAAACAAGCCCACTAGAGAATCTCTTCGCACGCTCACCGCATTAAGGGGGAAACTTAGAGCCATATACAACAATAGGGTGGAACGCACTCTCCTGAAGCTCCGTCAGCTTTCCTATTCCCAGGGGAATAAGATGTTATGTTATGTTATTAGAGACTTATAAAGCGCACGGCTACTCGATAGTGTCCCGGCGCTACAGATTCTGGGTGGGGCTAATCGTGAGCATTATCTTGCATAAGTCACACTATGACTGAAAAAGCCAAGTCTTCAATGACTTTCTAAAAGGGAGAAGATCCTGCATCTGCCTAAGTGCCAGGGGGAGACTATTCCAGAGTCGTGCTGCTTGCACCTGGAAAGAGCAACCCCCAATGCGAGCATGAAAAGATTTAGGGATGCTAGCCAACTGAAGTGCGGCCGACCTCAGAACACGGCGTGGGGAGTAGAATTGAAATCTCTTCCTGAGGTAGGGGGCCCCCATCCCATGAAGGGATTTAAATGTTAGAACCATGGCTTTAAACATAATCCTTTTGCGGATCGGAAGCCAATGCAAGGATTTCAGATGGGCAGACATCCTATTTCTGGGCCCTAGCATAAGAATAGCCCTTGCCGCAGCATTCTGGACCACCTGTAATCGAGTCAACATGTAGTCCGGTATTCCCAGGTAAAGGCTATTGACGTAGTCCAACCTGGATAAGACTAACGCCTGGATCACCGTTTGTCTATGTGTTACCGGCAAAAGGGGCAGGACCTGTCTAAGCATTTTAAGCACTCCAAAACAGGAGCCCACCACAGCTTGTATTTGGGAGTTCATGGATAGGTTATCCTCCATCCTGACTCCCAAATTTTTAACAGTCTTGACCGAGGTGCTGGGGGGGGACATGTCCTGTGGCCACCAATTCCGCCACACATTGTCTAAAGGAAGGCCGAAGAGTATAATTTCCGATTTATCGGGATTACACTTAAGTTGGTGATGTTGAAACCAGGAAAACACCTCGGAGAGGCAAGCATTTATTGCCTCACCTCTGAAGTCTGACTTCTTGTCACAGGTGAAGAGCAGTTGCGTATCGTCCGCATAAGATACAATTTTCGCTCCGTGGGCTTCAGCCAGAAGCGCCAAGGGGGACATATACAAGTTTAAAAAGTGTAGGACTAAGGATTGAGCCCTGCGGAACCCCCACCTTGAGGGGGGGGATGGGTGCTGCAAAAGGAGGGGACCACACCGTTTGCTGGCGATTGTCCAGAAACGAGGTAAACCATCGAAGTACTGTGCCCCCACAGCCACATTCTTGAAGCCTCCGAAGGAGCAAATCATGGGGCACGGTATCGAAGGCCGCTGATAAGTCCAAGAGAATCAGCACAGCCTTCCCTCCCTGATCTAGGGTCTCTTTAATAGTCTCCGAGACTTCAAGAAGCGCGGTTTCCGTGCTAAAATTAGACCTGAAACCGGACTGACTCTGGTGGAAAACTTGGTTGGCTTCAGCATACGTAGTAATGACCCTATTGACATACTTTTCCAAGACCTTTGAGAAAAGGGGGAGCAAGGATATTGGCCTATAATTAGAGGCTGACTCTGGGTCTGCTCTTGGTTTTTTTTAACAGGGGAACTATTTTGGCGTTCTTCCACCTGTCCGGGACAATCCCGGTCTCCAAGGATGTATTGAGAATCCGATTTAGCGCAGGGTTAATTACCTCGGCTAGTGACACCAGGGTCTTGGCAGGGTATGGGTCAGATGGGGAGCCTGATTTGAGGGCCTTCATAATTACCAAAGAGTTGTCCAGAGATATAGGGGGGAACTGCGTGAGAAGCGGGCTCCGTAGCTGCATAGGAGGGGTGAGAAACGCTCGAGACTCACCCTCCGTCCAAGGCGGCAAAGAGAAGGTGTCTTGGATAGTTTTTATCTTCTCATGGAAATAGGAGGCTAAATGGCTCGTCCATTCCTCCGTCGAAGATAGGTAAGCAATTAGCTCGACAGCTGAAGGAAAAGCGGGAACGAGAATACGTAGGTGGCATACAGGACGGGCGGGGAGGGCTGACTCATAAAGATGCAGAAAAGGCCGATATTTTTGGCTTCTTTTACAGTACCCTGTACACAGGGGAATCACGAGATGCAGATGCGCAACATAGCTACTTACGGACGCTACAATTCCCCCAAGTCTCGCAAGACTGGAACGATAAGCTTACGGCGCCTATAACACCGGGGGAGGTGGCCTCAGCCATCAAATCTCTCAAACCACAGAAAGCCCCAGGCCCGGACGGGTTCACGGCCCAATTCTACCAAACCTTCGCCCCTGACCTTCTACCCCATCTCACCCACCTTTTTAATACAATGGCAGAGACGGGTGAGGTTACCCCCTCGATGGCGGAAGCTGTGATCACAGTTATTCCGAAGCAAGGGAAGAACCCACAGGTGTGCGCTTCATATCGTCCTATCGCACTTCTCAATCTAGATGTGAAACTGTACTCAGCTATTCTCGCGGCCCGACTGAATGACCTTATGCCAGATCTCATCCACCCAGATCAGTCTGGATTTATTAAAGGCCGCCAGACTCATGACAACACTAGACGCATAATCCACCTGATTGAGAAAGCTAACAGGAGACAGATCCCGGCAATACTGGTGGGGTTAGATGCGGAGAAGGCATTCGACAGGGTGGATTGGGCATTCCTTTTTAAAACGCTCACACACTTTGGGTTTGCTGATAAATTTATTAATATGATCCGAGCTAACTATGTCCAACCTCGCTCGAGAGTACAGGTGAATGGGATTTTATCGGCTCCCTTCTCCCTGACTAGGGGTACCCACCAGGGGTGCCCTTTGTCACCCCTACTGTTCGCCCTCAGCATCGAGCCGCTGGCCAGGGCCATAGGTGCAGCCCCAGAGATGAAGGGCATTCCCTTTAGTGGTGATACACATAAGATATCACTTTTTGCGGACGATGTGCTCTTGTCGCTTACCGACCCGGCCACCTCTCTTTCCGCACTCCAAACAGAACTCACGCGCTTTGAAGCGGTAGCGGGCTTCAAGGTTAATACAGATAAATCCTATATACTTAATCTCACAATCCCAGACGACGAAGTCAGAGAATTACAGATACGTACTCAATTACAGTGGACTTCCCGCCCTCTCCAATACTTGGGGGTTCAATTGACATCCCGAGTGGAGGGGCTCTATAAAGCTAACTTCCCACCCTCCCTCTTGCGACTCCAGGTGAACCTTGTCCGTTGGAAGCTGCTCTTTATATCTTGGCTAGGCCACATACATGCGGTTAAAATGACAGTGCTTCCTAAACTCTTGTACCTCTTTCAGGCACTTCCCATTGAACTCGACAAAGACTTTCTTCCTAAAATAAGATTCATGGTTCTGCGGTTCATATGGCAAGGGGGGCGGGCACGTTTCTCCTTCTCAATCCTGAGGAGGCCGAGGAAGGAGGGTGGAGCGGGCCTCCCAGACCTTGGACTTTATTATAAAGCAGCTCAGCTATGGGTAGTGCCCGAATGGGCCAAGAGGGAATCGGAGAAACACTGGCTCCATATGGATAGAGCTATTGCGGGGAGGACGATCTGGGACCTCATATGGAGACCCAGGAGGGAGAGACCTGCGAATGCCTACCTCAGCACACCTACCCGGACTACCTTAAAAGTGTGGGACTCTATAGCGGGTAATGAACAGTGGACCACATTTCCATCGCCATATACACCAATCCACTTTAACCCGGCCTTTCCACCGGCTCTCAGGGAGGGACCATTTGACCAGTGGAGGGAGGGGGGCTGTAGAGCGCTGACACACCTCTTCCATAATTACGATTTTCTCACTTTTGATAACTGCAGGAGGGATTATGGGTTGGAGCCTACCGAACATTTTCATTATATTCAACTGAAACACTGGGCTCTCACACCTCACATTCACGATGCAGCCACTCGCCCGCTCGCGAAATTTGAATCCTACGTACAAACTGTAGACTCTATGAAAGGAGTGATCTCGTACCTGTATAACTATCTTCTTACTTCAATCCACACTCCGAGACCCCGTTATATGAACATGTGGGAGGGAATTTTACAGCGCGACATTCAAGACAGGGAGTGGTTGGGTCTGTGGTCAGACATCACGAAGTTCAATCGTTCTCTAGAGCTCCGGGAAGCCCACCTAAAAACCATGATGGACTGGTACCTGTACCCTGCTAAGCTCAAAAAAATATTCCCAAACTCATCAGATATGTGTTGGAGGGGCTGTGGACTGTTTGGTGACTTTCAACATTTTTGGGACTGCCCTGTGATACGACCCTTCTGGGAGGAAATTCTCGCACAAATTAAAGATATGTTGGGGTAGCCTATTCCGACCACTATGGCAGAGATTCTCCTGGGCCTTCGTGACCCCTCACTCAAACATCAAACTAAGGCAGATAAGGCCATTATGTGGACATGCATTGGGGCGGCGAAGGTAGCGACTGCATGGAAGAAAAAGGAGGCCCCCGCTATCTCATTATGGCACTCCAGGCTTTGGAAATTACTATGTCTTGAAAGGATGGCCGATATATTCCGAGATGATTATAAAAACTTTGAATATAGATGGGGCCCATTGGTTGCCTTCCTTACAAGGGGATTACCGTTAGCAGTCTGCCCTGCATCAGTCAGAGATATGCATCTTTTTCAATTTTAACCTACTTGAGTAGACCATGACTTGGAAACACGTTGTAGTTGGGTAGCCGCCACCAGTACTGGGTTGGGTGGGAGAGGGGTGGGGTTTTTTTTTGTTCTTTCCTCCTATCCTGGGAGTTCTACTTCAGGGGATTTCTCCCTCTGAAGAACACCTTCCCTGTTGGAAGGCTTTGGGTTTACACCGTCACAAAAGAAAGACGGATGAGTGGTATATTTTACTTTAGTATAAGCTTACTCCCCGCCCTTACATTTAAAGAATCTGTACTTATTCTTATAGGTCTCTTTGGGAAACCGGCTGGGATATATGGCTAGTAACGAGCATTTTTTGTTTTTTTTTGGTCTTCTTAAAATGCCACGCCTTCTAAACTTGTCTTGTTGTACCATTTGTCAGTTTGTATTGCAATATGTGGCAAAATGCTAATAAACATATATTTGAAGAAAAAAAAAAAGCGGGTAACTTCTCCTATAGGTGGTCAAATTTTCTCAGTTCTGCTCTGTCATTTGGTTGCACAGGCAGACATGTCTTATGTATATATGTGTTATGGAGCCCCTCAAATATACTATTGAATACCCATGTGCCCTGTATTGTGAGCAGAAAGAAATGCATACACCTTTTTTTACACAAATTTACAGAGTATGCTGATTGAAACACAGGTATTTAAGTATTTCTATGTTTATTTTTATGTAACATGTCACTTGGTAAAAGCAGAGACACGCATGCATACCTTCACAAACTTGGTCAGACTTACAACAGTGATATGCTTAGGATTGCTGTTTTATATTTGGAAGGCCTAACATTCTGAGCAGTCGATTAATAGTTGAACCTTCAAGAGAAAAGTGAGGTTTAAGACATCTTCGGAGAAGGATTAGTGATTAGAGTACTTTGTATGAGTCTGTTGTAAGGTACAGTCAAAGTAGGCTTCTTTCTGCACCTCTGTTGGTTCTTTCTGCACATCTCTTGCTTCTTACTGCGCCTTTCTTCCTCTTTCTGCACATGTCCTACCTATGTAGGCATAGTTAGAAATTAGCATTTAAAAAACCTTAGAAATTCACTGAAAAAACTACAGGGACGTTATAGTTAGGGATTAGCATTTAAAAAACCTTAGAGATTCACTGAAAAAACCACAGGTTTTAGGGACGTTATAGTTAGTTGGACATTTCACTTGTATAAATCCAGAGAAATTCGGCGATTATAGTTAGTAGATCTAACTATAACTCGCACCCCTGCAATGCACTGCTGATGACGTCACATATTACATCACTCGTGACATGGTCAGTGACATCACTGATGACATCATCCAGTGACTGTTTCTAAAAAGTTCGAGAATGTTATATATATATATATATATATTTCAACGATCCCTTGTTGACGCTGCCGCAGCTGCAAGGAAGCCCGCTCACCAGGTAAGTCCAAAAGAAGTTTTATTTATTGCTGATGCTAATCCCTAACTATAACGTCCCTGAAACCTGTGGTTTTTTCCAGTGAATATATATATATATATATAATGTGTGTATGTGTGTGTGTGTATGTGTGTGTATATATGTGTGTGTATATATGTGTGTGTATATATATGTGTGTGTATATATGTGTGTGTGTATATATATATATATATATATATATATATCCAAAACTAATCAGCAGCGCCCCTCCTTCAGCTCTCACTCACAGTAGTCGCGATGAAAGGGCACGAACTCCTCTTTAAGGTACGCCGACAGTGTCTTTATTTCAGCGTTTAAGCAGCCATAACGCGTTTCGGTAACAGCCGTTACCTTGATCACATGGATACAATACATTTCCGCCTTTGTTAAATACCACCTCCTCCCAGTGACATCATAGTGTAGACATAGTAAACAGACTGTTGTTACATGCTGCTATCTTTCTCTGTGTATATGATCCCAAAATAGGAGTTTAAACTGCCTTAATCACAGTTGCAGTGAATCATATTATTGTACACACAGGCTGGGCAATGTTTGAAATAACCACACATAAATATACATTAAAAATATATAAATATGCAATTTTTACCCTTATAAATTGTGTTACTGTAGCCATTGAATGACAAATCCAATACATAATAAAAATGTTTGTCTTTCGATCAGTATATACAATTTTTAAAATGCCTAATTTGCCTGTATTAAAAGTATATCTGCTTGAATGCTTATCGTATGTCAATATATGGTTTCACTAAAGCATACCACGAATATTTGTTTCAATACATAACGATTTGATTATAAAAGGCTGATTAAAACACTAAAAGTGGATAGCAGCAGTAGTAAATGTAAACATATTGTCTGCAACATTAAAGTGCTAATGTGCCTTAAAGTGCTAGTTCCTTTTTAGAAAAGTGCTCTAGTGCAAAAATAGTGCAATTAAATGTGTTGTAATGGGATGAGTTCATTATTTTATAAAAACATTGTATAAGAAAATAACCCTAGTATTTTCTCGATTATTTTAAAAATGTTTTTGTATTTTATAAATTAAGTTAAAACACACGGCGGACTGGATATGGAGTAAATCTGTAACTAAAGCCTTAGTTTTAACACATCAAATTTTACTCAAAACTATTTTATAGATAATTATGCATGTCCTCATTATTATTTAATTCATTAGGAGTCTTACTGTCCAGCTCAAGTATGAATCATGTTTCTAGCTGGCGCAGTATCTTTTCTCTATTTTCTCCTCTCATCAGCAGTGCATTGCGGGGGCGCGAATTATAGGTGGCTCTACTAACTATAACGGCCGAATTTCTCTGGTTTTATACGAGTGAAATGTCCAACTAACTATAACGTCCTTGAAACCTGCGGTTTTTTCAGTGAATCTCTAAAGTTTTTTAAATGCTAATCCCTAACTATAACGTCCCTGAAACCTGTGTTTTTTTCAGTGAATATATATATATATGTATATATATATAATATGTTCTGTGCTAACGAATAACAGAGTAATTTGTCTGAATGTCACTTATGGTCTTTCTAATGCACACAGGTAGGCACACATGGCCTATGGAGTAATTTGCATGTTTAAATCCTGTCCTGTTCGCCTATCAGATACAAGGGTCCAGTGTGTCTCTATTACCAAGTGTGTCTCTCATCTCTCTGCTTATCTCTGTAGACTTGACTTTTGTTCTATTATCTTTGAGTGTCTCTGTATATCCAGTCACTCTCTGTTGCCTCCGTCTACCTCTGTCATCTTTCAGTGCCTCTATCACTATATTAACACTCGTGTCTCCCTTGACACTGGCCACCTCAAATATCTTTGTGTGTCTCTTTTTTACAGTGAATGTTTCTTGTCTTAAACTGTTTCTTGGTGCTTCTGTTATCTCTGAACTGTTGCTAACTGGTGTCTCAGTGACTCTCTTGTCTTTCTCCCTGTTATCTCTAACTAAGGGTCTCGGTGTTAATCCAACTAAAATACCAGTGTTACAGCAGAACGTCATGACCTAAATAACGTCTGACAAAAATATTGTGTGATCTTGTTGTCAAACATATCGTCCAGTCGGAAGTAACATTTGATAAGCTTTATTGACATTTAGTCATAAAACCGATAGAATATAAACACATGCACTAATAAATAATACAATGTTAAAAACAATTACAATCAAGTATGAGAGCCGAAGCATTGCAGCATACAGGAGTAACATTTCTTAAAGCATAAAAACATCGAATTTAGTTCCCCCAATAAATGGAAAGGAATTGAATACATGCTGGGGCTCAAAGCCCACATAACCGGTTATAAACATACGACATAATACTTTAAAACAGTGAGACCTTCATCGCTTACCACAGATACACTGGCAGACAATGTTAATTAAGAGAGGGTCTACCTTTAGGGACCAGGCAAAAAAGGATACTCTTGGGGGATAAAGCAATATGATTGTGTGCCTAAAAGTGTGATTAGTTTCTGATAAATTAAGAATCATATAAACAACTAATGCTGCTGACATTCCTTTAGGACACACCAACAGTCCTAGCTATTATGATCCATATCCACCCCAGAAACAGCGCACATATATGTGAGATTTGGATCGGAACTAAGAGTTCTGAGTGCAAAACAGCTGAAATGGGCCCCGATTAACCTGCATAGTGGTTTAATCCATTTCTGACAGGGAATACCATAACCCGGTCAGGCGAAAAGGACATGCTAAGCGATTCTGTAGTTATCTTGCAGGTTGGACACAAGAGATCACCATTTGGAACCCATTTATTTGTAAATGTTTTCACAGGAAGGGTGCCAACCCTGAACTGGAAATATAATTTCCTGTCCAGGGGAACAGTAATGGCATCCCAGTAGGGCTCCAAGAGGATACTGTATTTCAAATCTAGGAATTTTCCTGTTAGGGATGAGTTGACAACACATTGTGCCTCTGATTGTCTGACCCACAACCAATAATGTTCTTTTAGCTTCGCTGCTGACAAAGATGTAGCAGATAGAGGATTATCCCACAGAGGTCTTAGGCCAATCTTTAAGAGTTTTTTTTAACTTTGTTGAAGCCATAAGATTTTATTAAATGTATCAGCCTCAATCACATCTTCCAGGGCCAATCTATACTGGGCCCCTTCAGGGTTGGACCATAACCTTCTGCAAAATACCAGGGGCCAAGCCTAGCTTTGTCGGATACTGACCTCCTGCCCATGTTGAGCATTAGTGGGACCAATGGGGTGCTGGCAGGATGATGTGCTAGACTTCTCAAGAAGTTATTCTCAGACCTTGTAAGAGAAGAAATGTTGGCAAAACTCAGAACCATACAACACAGAGGTGACTGCTTTAACATCATACATTCGTAATGCTGGGGCAAAAGGTTTGGAGTAAGAAAAGGTATGCTCTTTGATTATAGCACCAGCAATCTGCTTATGTTTAAGGGACATGCGATCCACCTGAGGCTTCTAGGCAAAGGTCGAGGATAGTGTTACACCCAAATAAGAGAAGATGTCTACCTTTTCTAGTAGTTCGCCTCACAACTCAAGCCTACCCTTGAAAGTCTTATGTTTATTGAAGATCATAAGCTTAGTTTTTGATGAATTGATCACAAGTCCGCGGGTATTGCATAATTCTTCAAAGTGAGAACACTTGCTGCAGCCCACTGGGTGTCTTAGATATTAGTAAGGTGTCATCCTTAAACAGCAAAATAGAAATGTTGTTACCAGCTAGTGTAGGAGCATCCGTGGGGAGGCCAGAGAGAGAATGGACAATATCGTTCAGGAACAGGGAGAATAGAGTGGGAGCCAGCACACAGCCTTGGTGGACTCCCTACCAAATGGAGAACCATTCTGTCAACTCTCCTGACTTCCCCAGCGTACCTGTGCGTAATTGCCATCATGCATTTGAATTAACACAGTCAAATGATCGCAGGGGATATCCATATCAGAAAATACCCACTATAGTTTCTTATGTGGAACCAGGTCGAAAGCTGATTTGAGATCAACGAAGCCGACATACATGCTGCCTCTGCCGATCTTCACAGTCTTCTAATGCAATCAATCAATCATAAACTTTATTTCGGTCGGTGACCATAAAAGTGCAAGTGCGACAATTCGTAATTAAAAAATTATTAAATACATACAAAAAAGACATCAATAATCAATTAAAATTAATACACAGTTACTTAAAAATTTCCCCTAAAAGTACTAATAGTAAAACAGTGAAGCACAAAATGCGACGGGTGCCAATCTCGAAAGAGAAATAAGCAGCAAGGCCCACTGCAAAAGATGGATTGTAGGCATAGTGCAAAAGATAAACCAGTTAAAACACGACTTTCATAATTAGACAATGAATGAATATAAAAGAGCTCCATATCAAAAACATTTTTTTTTAAATTTAAAAAAAGTTTTTGCTTTTGTTCAGAATATTAATGTTGCAGTTTCAGGACTGATCTTCGAATTGCCCACATAATACTAAGAAACTTTGCAACTGCGCAGACTACAAGTGAACTAGTGTCAGATTTCAGGATGCGCAGCGCCTCTAGGTGGCACCGAATACCAAAACGTTTACAAACAGGAGCTATCCATTTGGCTCTCGGCCGTTGGTACATTGGGCAGGCAAAAAAAATATGGCCAATCGATTCCACAGTGCCGGGACTGCCTGGGCAATGTTGTAAAGCAGTGAGTGGTGAATGCCAGGAGGCTGTAAGAGCGTTCACTGAAAGTGAACCAAATCTAAATTGCATGAACAACTTCCTATCCAGAGGGATCGTAATAACATCCAAATAAGATTCATAAGAGGCAATCTGTTTGAACTCCATTAACTCTGTGGTTAAACGGCCCCAGGACGAGAATGAGAGGGAGGACTGAGCCACTCAATACCAATATTGTTTTTTTAGGAGTTCCTTGGTGGGCAGCCGATCGCAATCCCTAGATTCCCACAAGCCCTCTAGGCCGATTGCGGTGAGCAAAGATTACACTTCCTGAAGCCAGGAGATCTTCTTAAAGCAGTCAAGGACCTGCACTTCATAAAGGGCAGCAGCATATGGAGACAGCTCCGGGGTCGATTGTAGGCGAAGCCAGAATAACCGGGGGCGTAATTTGGCCTTCTCAGCAATAGTAGCCCGTCCCATGTCCAGCCGCAGTGGGTGGAGAGGGGTACTCTGCTGGAGCGAGACAAGGGCCCTCAAAAATGTATTCTCTGTTGTTATCATACCTTCCAGCTTCTCGAATCCCCACAGTTCCGCTCCATACAATACTGAACTTATTGCCTTGCACTCATATATGTGGAGAGGTGCTGCTACCGGTTTGCTACAAGAAGACCTATGCTCTTTGGTCAAGGCCCCCACTATCTGTCTGTGTTGGAGGGTGAGCTTCGCTATCTGGGGCTTCCAGGACATGTCGTCAGAGAGAGTGATCCCTAGATAATCAATGGTGCTCACTCTGTCCAGCGAGACCCCACCCAATGTTAGCATCCCTTTAAATGACTTACGTGGGTTCAGCATTAAGAGCTTTGTCTTGGAAGTATTGACCTCCAGGTCCCGAGAGTCACAAAAAGCCTTAAATCGATCTAATGGCAACTGCAGTCAACTGGGGGTCTTAGAGACTAACAAAGTGTTGTCAGCAAACAACAGAGTGACCATTTTATCGCCACCTAGAGTTGGGCACCTGAGGGGACCTCAGAAAGGTACTGGACTACTCCGTTTATAAATATCGAGAAGAGTGTAGGTGCCAGTACACAACCTTGCCGGACCCCCCTGTTAACTTTAATTTAATAAGTGAGTTGCCCTTGGTTGCCCCAGCGAACCCTTGCGTAGTTGGAATCATGAAGCGGATGACAAGGGCTAAAATCATAGGAGGAAAGTCCATCTCTTTGAGAATGGTCCAAAGCTTGTCTCTTGGAACTAAGTCGAACGCTGCCCTTAAATCAATGAAAGCTACATAGAGACTTCCTTGTCCAATGGTCACCGTTTTCCAGGTCAATAGGAGAAATCGAAATGCCTGGTCGATGGTACTGGTTTTTTGTCTGAACCCAGCTTGATATACAGACAAAATATTCTGGTCGATAATCCAGGTCTGTATTTTCTGGAGCTGTGCACTTGCGAAGACCTTCTGAACACAATCAATGAGGCTGATAGGCCTGTAGTTGGAGGCGACAGATCTATCGCCCTTCTTGTATACAGGAATTACCTCCGCTCCTTTCCACGAAGATGGACCTTGGGCCCCTGCTGCAATCCCCTAATGCAACAACAGAAAGCAGAAGGCCTGGTCCATAATGCCTACCTACCTGCAGAATCCCACTTGATAAGGCTATAAACATTATTATCATCAATCCAAACCTGAATCCTGCCCAAAAGTAGACGCGCAAAAACCTTCTGAATACAATCGATTAAGCTAATTGGCCTATTGTTAGATAGCAGTGTGTAGTAATGTAGTCCACGCTGGTAAGATGTGGATTAAGTAGGTTTATTGAAGAGGATAACATGTAGAGTAGAACCAGTACAGCAGCCCCACCAGGAGCAGCCTGCTAGCTGCTCAGCCCATCCACCAACTGTCACCACTCACACCAGACACCCAAGCATTCCACTCAAGGCCCTCACACCAACATTCCACACAGAACACTCACACTGGCTGAGCAGCTAGGAACCAGGTAACCGGGAACATATTAACACAACATGAAGATACTACATTATCTCCTCCCTTTAAAATAGAAGAATAATGAAACCAAACTTTTAACAAATATAAACAACAAAGTACAAAAGAAGTCAGCAGTCCATAACCCAGGGATGAACGGTAAAAACCACATCACGAGAGGGGAAAAAGGACTACACGAGGAGGAAAGAAAAGTGAAAAGGTATATAGTGAAAAGGCATATACGAAATACCAATCCTCCTCCTTTAATAAAGAAAAGAAAATACTAACACAATGTATAAACTCCCCATGTAAGGAGAAAAGCCATGGAAAAAGGGACTGAGACCCAAATTCCTACCCCTCAAATAAGGGACCAAAGGGACCAAACCCAATAGAAAGGTAGTGAAAACACCCACTACAACAAACAAAATGTGAAGCACAAGGTGACTTACTTAACATGACGAACGTGCAGCACATGGTGGCTTACGCACACAAGGAGCAAGAAATCCTTGCATCAAGTGGAACTAAAAATCCATTCTTTGCGTGAAAAGGGAAACAAAACCCTTAAGGGTAACCCTCATGTAAGGGTACAGTGGCGTACAGTGAGGATATGGGACTAAAACCCATTCCTTGCGTGAAAAGGAAACAAAAACCCTTAAGCCAACCCTCATGTAAGGGTAAAGTGGCTTACAATGTGGACATGGGACTAAGACCCATTCCTTGCTTGAAAGGGAAACAAAAACCCTTAAGCCAACCCTCCTGTAAGGGAAAAGTGGCTTCCAGTGTGGATATGGGACTAAAACCCATTCCTAGCGTGAAGAGAAACAAACCCCTAAAGTAAGGGAAAGTAACGTGGAAGTGGGACTGAAACCCCTTCCATCCCTAAAGAAAAGGGATACAGGCTTTGCAACAAAACACGATGCACACACCGAACATATGGAAAAATGGGCTACGAAAGATACAAAGCCAGAGCCAAAGCCAGATAAAAGTGAGTAACAACAACAAGCTGGCATACACTTAAAACATGTGAGTCTCTTAAATACAGCATACTAAGCATGGTATATAAACATGCACCTGAATGATAGAATTTGTGTTAAAAACATTTTCGGCAAATAGACTATAACAATTGCTACAAACGAACACACTTTCAAAACCTTCATGTCATGATCATTGAAACCACCCTAGACACTATAACTTTACCAATATTTTAAACTGTATAGTACATGAACCATAAGTCTTGGGAGGTACTCGCAGTAACCGGATGCCCCTCACACTCTGTGTAGCAACAAGAGATGGGATCCTCACCACACACTAGAGTTTCAAATGTGCAGCACGCGTAATGAACAGCACAAGTCTCTTGCACTAAATGTCTCCAGAAGGAAATAGGCGGCTGCAACACGACTGAAAACTTGGTGACGTTCCGAATAAAAGAGGGACCCCACTCGATACCTGACATATCTAGGGTCAACACCAGGTCCTCATGAAAACTGACTATTTCACCGTCAACTGCCAGTACCTCCAATTGGGTAGAGTGGTGAGAGCAGGCTCCGCAACCAGTCCTCCAGAACTCACGCAGCCTTCAAAACATCCGGACATGCTGGACACAAACGCAGGCACGGGGCAAATCTCTGGTCCCTCCAGGCACACTGTAGGCAAAGAGAGCTGCCGAGCTTGAAGTGTGCACCATCCAACCCTCAAGATGGCGGCACGTACATGATGCTGAGCCGGATGGCTCACGGCGCGTCTCTGCTTAAAGAAACGTCTGACATCAGCAGGTAACAGGCAGAACACTGCGTCGTCACAGAAGATGCCTCGAGTGCAGCACGCGACTCCAAACTCCTGGTAAGCTGAATGCGCATGGAAGGGCTCGTGCCATGAATTTTAAAGTGGACAGTGACGGTTTACCTGCCAAGATCCATGAAAGTCTTGGGAATTTTTTATTTTTCACTGCTGATGGCCCCAACCGGTCGCTGGTACAGAAATTGAAATCAAACCACAAATTTCACCACGAAAAAGATTTCACTCCGTTAATGAGCCTCTGCTGAATCCGGTCCCAACAACACAAATAATTCAGTTGCTGCACTTGTAAAAGTTCATCCACATTACTGGCCACACTTGAGCTCCCTGTGTAACAGACACAAACGGATGAAAGTGTGTGGAGCACAAGAAACTGCAAATACTTGTAGTGGAGAACACCTCTTGTCCCAAAAAGTGCAGGGTCTCAGTCCCATTTACGTTCGCTTCCACATGGGCTACTTACGGTTTCTACCCTCACACAGGGCATTGTTGTATGGGTGTTAGTCCCATTCACAGTAGCTAACCATCCCTATTTCTGGGATAGGTCATGGGTTCAGACCCATTTACAGTAGCTAACCAGACGAGGATGGGATACGAACCCACGCTTGCAACAAAACACGATGCACACACCCAACATATGGAAAAATGGGCTACGAAAGATACAAAGCCAGAGCCAAAGCCAGATAAAAGTGAGAAACAACAACAAGCTTAACACAACATGAAGATACTACACAGTGATTTGTCTCCCTTTTTAGGTCTCGCCTACGCAGCGCGCATGCGCTGCATAGGCAAAAAGACCTTTTGCCATCGATTCGGCTTTTCAGCCTAAAACGTGCACGCGTTCCATTGCCTTCAATGGCAACGCGTGCACGTTTGGCGATTCACTTGCGGGAGCGAGCGGCGCCATATGGTAGCAATTATCGCTCCTGGCGCCGCTCGCTCCCGCAAGTGAATCGTGCAGACTCCCTCCTCTCCCCCCTCCCCCTGCTGCCGTACGAGACGTGCTGCTGGAGATATCGGTGAGTGGCAGCTGTGGGCGCTCTCTGCCAACCCCTGCCTCTGGTCACAATTTATACTTTGGCAGCATCTTGATCGTTAGCAGCTCTGTGTGGAAGTCACTGCTATCTGTGTACACACAAACGTTCACATCCCTAAACTGTTGCACGCTTTCTGTGTCTTTATTGGCGAGCCCCACTAAGAAGCAGATGGCCTCTTTGCATACTCCCTGACCCGTGATTTTAAAAACTGAAGACAAATTACATTACATATTTGAGTTTCACGTGATTGTAAAGTAGGGAATGTTTTCGTTTTCTGTGTATCATTAAATACTTAATAGACTCGTATAGTGAGTGGATGTAAACTTGTAAGCAGCTCTGTGTAAACCGAGATGCAGCTTTGAAAATCCACAAGGCTGTTCAGCTCGCCCTGAGTTCGCTGAAGCATGTTTGTGACTCATACGCAGTTGCTGTCTGGGTGTGTCAAGTATTTCTATCCCCACAACAAGGAACACCAGTGCAGCCGATCTGCAGGAACCAATGATCTGTTCCGCGTTTAAAAATGAGCAAAAGAAAACATTTGCTTCTTGGTGGTCGCATTTTCTAGAACAACCCTCCCTTCTCTTAAAGGGGTGCATGCTGCCTGAGCAGTAATAGTAGCTTCAGAAAGGGACTTTGGCCAACGAAAGAGAGCACTACCGGGAAACTGAGGCGCTGTGTACATTGAGGCGCTGTGTACACCGAGGCACACTGAGGCGCTCTACTCTCCTTGCGGCGCGCTCTACACTCCTTGAGGCGCGCTCTACACTCCTTGAGGCGCGCTGCACACCGAGGCACACTGTAAACGTATTTTAAGTCTGTTACGTGATTTTTGATTTTTGATTCTGCCTCGTGATTTTTAAATAGATGTGTTGGCGTTATCGTGTTCTGCTGCAGGCATTGTTTAGCAGAGTCAGCCCTGGATATTGTGCAGTTGGCTGTCCCTTGCCAGCTTTGTGAATCGCGCACCCACTTTCCTGTACTCCAGTTCGTGGATTGTGAACAATGTGGGCCAGTTCTCAGCGACATTGGAGCAAAGTGCTGGATGTGTACATTAACATTTCACCAGTAGTAGGCAAGACCACACAGGTTTTCATTGAAGGTAAATTATGCTGCTGGCTCCATTGCGTTGATCCTGTGACCCTAGGGCAGTATTGCTTGATGTTTGATACTTTTTTTCTGTTGCCAGTGATGTGATGCAGGTTAGTCTCCCACATAGGTTTAGTCAGAATCTTTTCAGATGCGATTCCGGTGGCTGGCAGGTCGTGTTCGTGCATCTCTGCGTTTTCAATTTACATTTTTGTCGGGTGGTTTATGCATGCAAATGTTGAATGCATTTGAAAGGCTTAGGTTATTTAAGTGAGCAGTTTAGTAAAATCTTTTACATATTGTTTTGAAATGCGTTTATGTAGCGCTTACTACCCCTGATGAGACTTTGAAGTGCTTTACTGCGATTAGCACGCTACACTAGCCCCAGGATTCATGGTCAGTCTTTGGTAATTGGGGGTTAGTCTTGCATTTTAAAGGAAATCATTCCATGCATCTGCTCCCGTTGTCTGCATTTGCTCCCGCACCCCTCCCGCTGTACTTTCGGTTCCAGTTTTCTACTTTGCTCCCGCCCCCTTCCCGCCATGTTCACCATGCTCCCGCCCCCTCCCGTTGTCTGCATTTCCTTTGCTCTATCAGCCGTCCCACACCGTGACTCTGATCGCTATTTCTGCACAGGGGCAGAGCACCCAGGATAATGTGCAGCATGACTATCCACTTATACGGTCCCAAAGGCGAGACCTATTGGCTATGCCAATGCTTGTTGAATATGGGAATTACTTCAGCTCCCTTACAGGACTCTGGTATGGGAGCGCCACTTACAGTGGCGTTAGCCAACAAAAGGATGTACCCTGACCACTTATCCCTATCCTGAAGGAATACTTCAGCCGGTATACCGTCCAGTCCTGGGGCCCTGCCTCTGGTTACTGCATCTAGGGCAAGGGTGACATCTGCCAATTCAAAGGAAAGCTCAGTGGCCAGAGTCATATCATTTGAACAAGAGGCGCTCTCTATATTTTCCAGCGAGAGAGCAGGAGAACTAGGGGAATATAGAGCTGAAAAGTGTTCAACCTATGCAGAGGGAGCTATATGGTTGTGTGGAGTAGACCATCGACTATCCCCTCCCCATTTGACCAACGCCCAGAACTTAGTGGAATCTTTGCTTGAGAATGCCAATTTTAAATCCCATCTTCCTTCATCCCATTCCCTTTTTGGGCAAAGCTGGGCTTATTTATAAGAGTTCCTTTCTATGCGTATCCGGGGAATATCCATCAATTTCAGTGCTTCTCCCAGTTGTTGCCATGAGCCCCTACATTCCCTGTTGAACCAGGTTTTAACTCTAGTCGTGCGTTTCTGAGGTTTGGTAACTGGGGTAGTGAAATGGGATACAAGTTCTTTAAAAAAATATTGTGAATCTCAAAAATAGTATCAACTCCCCCTTGTGCTGGAGGTGTTCTTGGTAATCTCTGCTAGGCATACTAGCAAATCGGCACTAATTGCTGTGAGATGGTCAGGGGACTCTAAAAGCTGACACCATTTAATACGACATGAGTCGTTAATGCAACAAATGTCCCTGGTGATGACAGGAATAGATTGAGAGTTCCCCAGCTTTGAACAGAAAGTTGACATAGTGAGGCACAGCGGATTGTGATCACTTTTAACCCTAGTCCTGACAATCATATCCCTAAAGTGCGACAACAATTGAAGATCTATTAAAATATAGTCAATGCAACTGGAATGGGATAAGTTGTTACAGGCGCTAGCCCCATTCCTATCCGACTTGGATCGTCCATTAGCAGATCTCACTCCGACTTCTAGTGGAAGTAACAGGAAATATACACCCAATGGAGGTTTATGTTTCTAAGTGATATCCAGACCACAATATTTTTGAAACTGCATTCATTTGCATAGCACTTATTACCCCTGAAGAGGACTTGGAGCTCCTTATGGGGAGTAGCACACTATCTGGGAGCCCAAAGTTAATGTTCAGTCCATTGGTTATAGGGGTTAGTCTTTCATGGTGAAGGGCTCTATCCCAGGCATTAATTCCAGTTTATTTGTGGTACATTAATGACTTAGGTGTGATCATGAGAAGGGACACTGTGAGAAGCAAATGCTTGCTGGAATTAATAGATATTATTGTGGTTCCAAAAAAGAGCTTAAGACAGACAGGTATGAGATTTAGAGTACTTTATGTACAGAAGAAGCATGCAGAAGGTAGAAGGGAAGCAGAGGTGCATTCAAAATAAATAAGGTAGGAAAAAACTGAAAGTTTAATTCAAGGTAAATTTTTCATGCAGGATTTTAAAGAATATAGCAGGTTCTTTCTTTGGATATGTTCAAAAGACTATTTTTGTTTTTTGTTTATTTTCAGACACAATCGATCGCTTTAGTTTTGCAGTATGTTGAGGTTTTGCTGTAGGTTTTGTTCTGTTGTGTACAACAGGACCAGTTCATCTGTTTAGAGCAGACAGCTAATCTTTGTACCTTCTAGTTTGTATTGCGTGCTTGGTCATTCTTTTCGAGTGGTCATGTACATGTCTAATAGGTTAGACTAAGGCCACCCCCCCTAACTCCTTTTCCTGTTTCAATGTGTCTGACGTGAAAGTATTTATTGTTATGTTGTATTTTTTGTGAGTATATTGCCTTTATTACGTCAAATAACTTCTTCTATACCTCTTATAGTGACTCTTATAAGTAGTCCTGTGTGTCAGAGTAGGTAAAATCTTCTAAGCATTAACTTATTTGTCATTGTCTGTGCTATTTCTTTGTTAGTATGTGTAAAATCTGTCTGTGGCCATTTGTCACGTAGTCATGGAGAAATCACATTTCATGTTTGCGTGCAGCCTGTACCCTCGCCCACATGCGTGTGTTCACTTGTAATACCTATCCCAGTGCCCCGACCCTTGTATACATTTTCTGTGTAATGCTGCCATCTGCTGGCTGAAAATAAAAGGGTACTATGAATTGTATTTGCTTTGTTATGGGCCAGAACATATTTCTCCTATACATACACACACATTTTGTGTTTATGTATACTTGTGTGTGAAACAGAGTCGCGGGTGACAGAGAAGTTAAGCCATTTTTTCTAATGCACCACCACCTTGGGATTATACTGGACAAAACGAAGCTTTTTCAAATAGGCAGCCATACCTTAGATTATCCACCAGGCTTTGCCTGTCATCACCACATGTATCACTCACTGCACTGATGCATCCAAGTAACGCATCCTTCACACAAAGCAGCGAAAAAAGGTTTGTGCAGTGAGGAAAAGGCACTTTTCCGATATAGTAAATAGCCGTGTAAGAATTTGTGTCGCTTTGCGTCAAGTTGCATTTGTTTGCGCTGGTGCACATCTTTAGTAGATTTGGGCCTTTGTCTGCTGTGCGCTAGGGATGATGTCCGTTTACTGTAAGTGTGTGTTGACCTTTTTGTACCTATAACTCCTGAAGTGGTCATTCAGTTATCAAACTGAGTAGAGCAATGGAACTCATCAGATGCCTGCCCAATGGCAATGTGCAGGCTCTTCCCTGGCAACAATCCCCTCGCTCCAGCCACTTTAGATGCTCAGCACTTTGAACGAGTTAGAATCAACGAAGTAGCGCGCTCGATGGAAGCGCTTGCTGTAGACAACAACATAGTTATGGGAAATTAAACATATAACACAGGTGACCTTGCTACCAATCCCTCGCGTCATGCTACTTTTACACAGACACCAGAGGTGAGGAGTGCGCTTTTTAATAAACACATTACACCCTCCCAAGGCACAGTGACCAGCACACTTTAGGGGCTCAGTCTCCAGATGGGCACAGAGACACCTGCAGATCTGACAAGATTGAAAAATGGGAATTGAGCTTCTGAGCCTCTTGGGGAAGAGGTGGTCTGAGCTGCTGGGATCTGGCAGGAATGGCTCCTGAGACCCAGGCCTACTCTCCTACTCACATGCCTGCAGAATCATAGAAGGGCAACCTGCTGAGACACATGCAGTAATGGCGGCCGTAATGCAGGCAGGCTGCCCCTTCGGGAAGATGGGCAATTTTACAACTAGCTGGTGCCTCTGGAAGGTCATAGGTCGACGCAGTCAGTCCCATGTCATTCTTGACTAAAAAATAACTGCTGTTGTTGTGCTTTTACGGACTCTCCTTACATAACATGTAAATGATTCAGCCGCAGCCCTACCTCTGTGTCAAATGCAGTAGCCAGTTTGAATGACTCTGTATCTCACCTTAGAGTTGATGTCCTACAGTGCACCGAGCCAGGCAGCCATATTAGGTGTTAATCTGCTGGGATGGACCCATGTCTTCTTCTGGCGCACTTAATGGTGAACAAATTAAATGACGTAGGAAGGAAATTGTCATGCGGAGCACTCGCAAACAAACGTGTAACTGATGGGATGCTTAGACAGTAGATCAGCTTCAGCATTGCATAGCTCCGGCATGTATACAGCAGATATATTAGATGTCAAGTATCCAATGGGCGTACATCGTGCTGGGATGTTCAGCAAGGTGCACGCGTTCCCTTAGTGTATATTCCAAGGCTGTAAAGCTATCCTTCAGATTGCATAGGTTTTATAGTGGCAGACCTTATGCAGCCGAGCTGTAACTCATACCAGAAAGCAGTGCTTTAAATGGGCCGGTGCTGTCCGGTACGGAGTACCGGCACTTTTTTATTTTGAGAGGGAGAGTACCGGCACTTCTCACGAGAAATGCTATACTTTTAATTGGAGAGTACCGGCACTTCTCGGAAACAAGCAATTATATTTTTCCATTTCAAGCACTGCCAGAAAGCTTCTAGACGCTGGTCACTGTTCACCAGTCAGGCCTTGCACAGTAGAGCTATAGCTGAGGTCACACAGACTCTACAGTTTCAGGTTTTCCCGCCTTAATTCTGACAGCAGAGCCTCATTCAGGTGACGCAGAGTTTGTCAACAAAGCTGTCCCGAAGCGCGAGGCATATTTTGCAGACTCACGCCTGGGACAGAGCGGTTCCTCTGGGTACTTGTATGGCTGAGATGCATTGTCAGTTCACTGCTGATCCCCCCTGCCCCCCTTTCTCCCCTGCAGATTCCCAGCCTCAGTCACAGTGTGATCTCACAGACGAGTTTCCGGGCAGAGTACAAGTCCACGGGTGGCCCCGCCGTCTTTCAGAAGCCAGTGAAGTTCCAGGTGGACATCACGTACACAGAAGGAAGTGACGCACAGAAGGAGAACGGGATCTACTCTGTCACCTTCACACTGCTATCAGGTGAGATCCGTGTCGCGCTGCTGCAACGCCTTTGTGTCCCATCAATGCCATTGATAACGCTGATTCTTATCTTATCACCTCTAAGAATCTTCAGGTCGCCAGGATCTTTTTACCTGCTGAATAGTGTGAAGGGAAGAAAATCCTTTTCAGTTATGCGACAATTTAAAATCTAGTTTACCTTAAAAGACCACGGACTCCGAATTCAATTTTGTGGGTTTATTACGGCCAAGAATAACTGCACGTGCAAGCACCTCAACACGAGGTTAAAGAAATAGATGGGCACTAATACAAATAGCATCCTACGCAGGAGTCTCATCCGACTCAGGATAAGAAGAATCGTTAGCTCCAGAAGTATTAAACAAGCAATGATTGCTCCAATCTCTGTTATTCCTCATTTACTTAGATAAGCATAAAATCATTAGCTGTCCCTACTCTATCACTAAGGTGACATACCTACTTAACAAAGTTCCCAGGCAAGAGTAAAGAAAAGGTGTCAGCTGTGAAGACTTCCTAAGAAGTACACTCACATAGCATTTCGAGCTCGTTCTAAGATGCTCCTTCCTAAAATCCCTCTCTGTCTTCTCTCTCTGGTCTCCTCTACCTCTTCTCTACTCCCCACCCTCGGGGACCTGTCCCTAATACAAAAACCCAAATACAATTGAACACGCCCTTGTCACGCCTCTTCGGCCAGGTCTTCCTTCTCGTACTTTTCCATCGAAACTCTTACTTCATCCAGGACGGTTGCGATGACCTTGAGTCCAAGGCACCTTCTCCGCTGAAAGTATCATCCCTAAATTCCATTACCCTCCCAGCTCCATGCCTCCCACCACCCTAACTCGTGAAACAAAGAGCCAGTCTTTCGCTAACGAGGCATGTGTCCTTGCACCTGCAACAGAAGATACGTTTCAACAAACTTTCCCTCTGCACGAATCTCCCAACTGTGCCCAGAGAGCCTTTCCAAGAGAACCTTCTCTGCCTACAAAATAAGCTAACATAAGAACGAATCAGGCCTTCCCTTTACGTATATGCAGTCAGGCCTTTACACAATTTAAACACACAATTATGATCACTTCCATAAACATTTGTTCATTACATTTCATATGCAAAAGTGAACTACACGTGCAATTTAATATGGTACACGTTTAAACTATTACATCTCGATTACACATGGCCTACTTTATTAATGCATCATTTGAGCACGTTTCAGTTAAGCATTACATTTGCAAAATTATAATAGCACAATTACTCTTCTATTCACTCTAATAATGCAAGTTAAAACTACATTTTACTAGCCATTCATTGATATATATCTGGATATATGCGGGTACAGACTAACGATGATTATGATGTACCCCTACAAATTTTTCGAGAGCATAGCGCTCTATCAGTTCCCCCCTTTGATGACTCCTGTCATCACATTTACTCAACTCCCTTGGAGAAAGAACCGACCTAAACAGAACTCGTTGCCATTCTCCCTTGTCTGAATCTCTCTAAACTCTTGAGGCTTCGATAGTGACTGTCCTGCAGTCTAGCCATTCTCGTCTCATTTTCCCTCAGAGCCCTCTCAGCTCTGCCTGCTCGATACCATTTGTATGCTTTGATCAGACCCCACAGACAAACCACACAAACCACCACAATAAGGAGAGGTCTCAGAACATAGCCAAGGAATCCCTTTCCCAGATTCGCAAACCAGCTCCCCACTTGACCGAATCCTTTGCCAACTTTCTCCCAAGCTCCCTCTTCAGTCAAATCCGCTATTTTCGTGTGGATGGTAGTGATGTTACTTATATATTTCTCCAGATCCTTGCTGCGGTCTGGTATATAAGTGCAGCACTCTTGAACCTTCAACAATTTACAGACTCCGCCCTCTTTTGCCAATAGGACATCCAAAGCAAGGCGATTCTGCAAAACCATTGTTCTTATCGACAACATCTCTCCTTCCACCAGTACCAACGATTTTGCTGTATTCATTGATAGTTCATCTATCACATTCGCCAATCTCCGGATCTTTACGTCATTCAAGACCACTCCCAAACTTGGTATCATTGCTCCAAAGATATCTCCCACTACGACCCCTGCACTCGCACCTCTTCTCACTCTGGAATGCTTTCCACCTTCCAAAAGTTCTAAATCCTCTGTATGGTAAATCTTTGGAAAGATTATTCCCAAGTAACACGTGCCATACCAGTTCGCAGGCAATCTCACATAAGCATTCCTTCCACACACGAAATACACCGTAGGTATCACTTGTACAGGGCCTTGGAGAAAATTCTTTGCTGAATCTGCCATGGTGAAAACATGATCACATGTACTCTGTCCCACTGGAACCATTTCATAATAGGTCTGATAACGTCTCACACACAGCTTTCCCATCTGCTCATTGTCCAAGGCTATAGGACCATAACTTCCTTTTGTTCGGTGCAATCTTTCCTCCTCGGTCCAATCTACTGGACTATGCCCTGTGTCCCGTGTCTGTGTTAGTTTTCTATATCTGTCTTCTACTTGATCTACAAACTTCTTTTCTACACCTGATAATGAGCACGTCAAGTTATGTCGGTGGGCATATGCTGTGTCCAGTTCCAAAGACGGTATGAAGAACTTCCTAAGTCTATCCTCTGACTTGTAGTAATCGTACTTATTCAAATGTTTGTAAGCTGGGACTTCAGGAAGCACTGCATTGTAATTGGAAAAGAAATACTCAAACTGATCTCTTTCATAGAATATACTAAGCAACAGACTACATGAAATTCCATACGTCAGTGGAAGATGGTGATACCTAATACCCTCATCCACTGAAGCAGGCAACTGCATACACACATAGCAATCTTTAGCATCCATCGCATCTACATACTCATATAGCAGCTTGGCGTAAGCATTAAGCTTGAAGTCACTTCTAGACAAATCTCCATGCAACCTACGACTTTCTTCTATCAGCAAAGCCTTGTCAGCTCCTATGTTTCCCTCTTTTTGGCTAGGTATAGTAGGTGTAAGAGTTCCTGGCACCCCCTCCACTGCTAGCTCGTGTGGAACTGTACATGAGACTACAATTACTATGATTATAGAAACTATCACACCCCCTATAATGGTGCCTACGATCAATTTGGATCTACGATGTGGATCTCCAGCCTCCATGATCTCGAAAGTTCTCGAAAGTTCTTAGTTTCAGCAATGAGCACTCAAAAGTCTCTGTCTTCTCCACAAGTGACTTGCTTAACCAGTTCGAGCAACACTTCGAAACCTCTGGAAATCCCCTTTTTCGGCTACAGTCTTATTTACATAGTCCAGAAAAAGACTTCCCTAAACTCTTGTTCCTCTTCGGTGGAAAGTCCCTAAGTTTATTCTTCTTCCACTCGGATCTAGGTTATCTTCTTCTTTAGACTTTTTATTTACAACAGGTCATACTTCATCCACGATAAGATCATTTGCAAGCGCTTCTAAAACATGATACAAAAGTTCAAGACGCAGAATTACCATTTCGTGTGAATACGGCCCAAATCCAAAAGACGGAAATTCGAGTCGATGCAGAACCAATTCTCGGACTTTACTCAGAAGCGGGGGATTCGGAACCGTGAGGGTCTGTATTCCTTCGACTTCGAGCCCTGGCAACAACAGCACCACCTTCAGTACCACATTCGGGCTCTTGCTGACCACCTGCACAGACCTCAGCCTCCCCGTACTCACTACCCCCTGCATCAGTCACTGTGTAAGTCCACTCAGGGGTAGAGTATCTCTGGCAAGGTACCCTCGTTCTTTTCGACCTCCTCCGACCCTCTTGAGTCTGCTCTTCGTCACTTGCTTCTGTTTCAGACGTTTCAGACACTGGAGCAAGATCTCTTTCGGGTGCCAACCTCAGATTCAGTCGCCTCTGTCTTTCAGGCCAAACCTCCTCAACTCTGGTCGTTCTTCCGCCTTCCCCTGCTATACCCTGTGCACCACTTCCTTCTTCTGCTGAATTTGACTCTACTCCACCCACTGCACCACCTCTGTCTTCTGAGTCAGAGTCGAGGCTCTGGTTGTCAGAACCCCCTTCAGCTTGCTCTGGTGCACCCCCAGCTGCGTCAGCGATCCTCACAGCTTGACTTGTCCTCTCATGTGGCCCTGCCACATCAGCTGGATTTTCATTTACGAGAGGAGCTGTTTCTTCCGAGGGTGCTGAAACTCTGCGGGTATGGGAGGCATGTACCCAGTTCGGCAATCCTCCACACTTCACTGCTGTGTTCGTTACCAGTATCACCTGGTACGGGCCTCGCCACCGAACATCCAGACAGCTCTTCCTCACATGCTTTCGGACAAGCACCCAGTCGCCTGGACACAGGTCGTGGCATAGATCACTCGAGGCCGGAACAGCTGCAGCTTGTACCTGCTGGGACACAGAACGGACCACATCAGATAGTCCTTTACAGTAATCGAGAATCAAGTCATCAGTGATGTTTATCAAAGCTGTAGTCGGTACTGCTGGCAACCGCATTGCCCTTCCCATCAAGATTTCGTGAGGGGACAACCCAGTCCTCCTATCTGGGACACTTCGAATGCTCATCAGCACAAGTGGCAATGCATCAGGCCACTTCAAGGACATTGATGAACACATTTTTGCCATCTGGGCTTTCAAAGTCCCATTAACCTGTTCCACCATCCCAGAAGCCTCTGGTCGATAACTGCAATGGAGTCTCTGATCAACATTCAATGCGGCACAAAGTAACTTCATGATTTCACTGTGGAAGTGTTTTCCTCTATCAGATTCCAAAGAGGTTGGTATCCCAAACCTCGGGATGAGCTCCCTCAACAATAACTTAGCCACTGTGAGAGTGTCACACCTGCGTGTTGGGTAAGCCTCCACCCACCGTGAGAATACACATACCAGCACCAAAATGTATCTCAACCCATTGCACTTAGGCATTTCCACGAAATCTAGCTGTATTCTATTGAAAGGCCCTCCTGACCTCCCAATGTGACTCATAGTGACTACAGTTTTCTTTCCAGCATTCATCTGCTGACACGTAACGCACCTCTGACAAACTGTTTCAGCAATCGCACGAAATCGTGGATTATACCACGTCTGTCTAAACACACGCATCATTGCATCTCTTCCAAGATGTACCGATCCATGTATTAATCTCGCCATGGGGCTCAACAAATTTTCTGGCAACACAGCTCTCCCATCACTGGAAACCCAAACATCCACATCCCCTCTTTCACACCCTGTTTTGACCCATCCGTTCCGTTCCTGGTCTGAGACCTCATCCTGCAGTCGCTTGAGTTCCTCCCAAGTGTCTGCCATGGCCAACATCATGTTGAGCTCGGTTCTTTCTTGGCTCTCTCCTGTGTAACCCTCTGTAAATATACATCCTTGCTCTGCACAGAAGCGGGCGACTTCGTCCGCGTAATTGTTCCCCAGAGAGACAAAATCATCCCCCTTTCCGTGCGCAGTGCACTTGACAACTGCGATTTCCTTCGGACACTGCAATGCATCTAACAGTTGTCTTACATATTCTCCATTCCTAATGGGTGAACCAGATGATGTCAAAAATCCCCTCTGTGACCATAACTGTCCAAAGTCATGAACCACACCAAACCCATACTGGCTGTCTGTGTATATCGTGATTCGGATTTGATCAGCGGCCAAACAGGCACGAGTCAAGGCAATGATCTCAGCCACCTGCGCGGAGTGTACTCCTTCTAGGCAAGCGGCCTCAACCACTCCTGAAATGGTACATACAGCAAACGCTGCTCTTAGTTGGCCAACACTGTCTCTTAGGCATGAACCATCGACAAAGAAAATTTCATCTGGGTCCGTCAGTGGTTCATCGACAATGTCAGGCCTCGGTTTGGTGCATAGCTCAGTCACGTCAAGACAATCATGGTCCGCACAATCTTCATCATCTGCATTCGGTATAGGCATTAATGTCGCAGGGTTTAAGACGGAGCACCTTTTCAGAGTCACATTCTCTGCGGCAAGTATGACTTGCTCATACCTCGTTAACCTGTTATTCGTTAGGTGCTGTGTCTTAGTTCTGGTCATCAACAATTCAACCGAATGTGGCACATAGACTGTTAAAGGGTGACCCATCACTATGCATTCACATCTTTCAATGCTGACACAAGTTGCAGCAACGGATCTGAGACATCCGGGCAACGCAGAAGCTACTGGATCTAAAGTAGCTGAAAAATAGGCAACTGGTCTACGGACACCTCCATGGTTCTGAGCTAAAACTGCTAATGCACAACCTTCTCTCTCGCAACAGAACAGTGAGAAAGCCTTATTGTAATCAGGCATTCCCAAAGCTGGTGCAGAACACAACTCTTCTCTCAGTTTTAGTAATGACATCAAGCACTCCTCGTCCCATGGTACCGGATCACTCACATCCTTGTGCGTAAGTCTCTGTAAAGGCTTTGCCCTCAGGGAAAAATTGGGAATCCACTGACGACAATAGCCGACCATTCCCAAAAACATCCTAACTTCCCTTTGGGTAGTGGGCACTGCCATGTTCATTATTGCCTCAATTCGATCTGGTGACACCTTCCTCTTGCCTTTTTCCAGTCTGTGGCCCAAATACTGAACTTCGTTCAGACAATACTGCAACTTGTTTGGGGACACCTTGTGTCCATTCTCTGCCAAATGATTCAGTAGGGCTATCGTGTCTATCCTGCAAGCATCTTCCGTTTCCGACGCCACAAGTAGGTCATCTATGTACTGCACAAGGACCGAGTTCTGTGGCAATGCAAGACTCTCAAGATTCTTCTTCAAGATCTGATTAAAGATCAATGGACTTTCTGTATACCCTTGAGGGATACGACACCATGTTAACACACGATTTTCCAGCCGGAAAGCAAAAAGAAATTGGCTTTCCTCATGGAGCGGTATCGAGAAGAATGCTTGACACAAATCAATGACAGTAAACCACTCGACTTCGCATGGGATCTGGAACAGTATCACTGATGGATTCGGTACCACTGGACAACAAGGGACAACTATCGTGTTGACCTTTCGCAGGTCTTGCACGATCCTGAATTTCCCGCTCGGTTTCTGTAGTCCCATAATAGGTGAATTACATGGGCTACCTCTGATCTCCTTCAGAATGCCTTGCTTGATCATAGACTCGATTACAGGTTTAATTCCTGCGATCGTTTCAGGCGACAGATTGTACTGGGGCGTTCTAGGGAATTCAACATTCTGTTTCACCTGGATCTGCACAGGTTCCACCCCTTGATCAGTCCTATCTCTTCTCCTGTAAAGTCCCACACCTCTGGTGACACGGTGTCTCTCAAATCCGGTGGAAGTTCTTCCACGGTCACCATTGGATACAAGTCTATACACAAATGCTGATTAGCAACTTTAAAGGTCGCATCATCATCCCTCGTCTGAACCTCCACTCCTCTGGGTGTGCAATAAATAGTGCAATTCAATTTACATAACAGATCTCTTCCCAGAAGACAAACTGGACTCGTATCGCACACCACAAACTGATGTCTAGTTTGGAAGGACCCTATCCTCACTGGGATCGGTTCGGTCAGTGGGCTGTTTATTCTTTTATTCGCCACTCCAACAACTTGGATCGATTGTCCCGAGCGGGGTAGGTTGGGGACTACTGCTGATCTTACAGTAGACCGGGTAGCACCAGTGTCAACCAAAAGTGTGGTAGGATGACCATCAATGTCTGCCTCCACAAAAGGTCCTCTCTGGTCTACCTCCAAGACTGCTCCAAGGGTGCAGTCTTCCTCCCCCCTCAGGCACCGTCAGGATAACGGGTCTGGATTGTACCCATCATACCCTTCAAAAAGGGGCATCTGCTGGTAAGTCCGCATTCCCTGCGAGATTCTTGGTGGCTGGGGGACCTGTACTTGTGGGTTATACGTCCCCCCTTTCATCGATCTGGGCCTCATCACAGTATTAACTACCTCCGGCGCAGGTGCCTGAACCACTTCTACCCCCTGCTGTACCTGGTTGGCTGGGTTCAAGGGACACTCGCGCTTCCAATGTCCAATCTGATGACAAAGATGACACGCAGTGGTCTTCTTCAATGTCGCCACATCCACCCCTGTCTTGGGATCTATAGGTTTCCCCTTTCCCTGTCCTTGCCCGTTTTGGTTCCCTTGATAATTTCCCTGTCTCCTTCCCAGCATCCCTCCACTAGGCTGGATCTGAGCTGTCTGCATCTGAACGAGCATCAGCTTGTCCTTTAGCTTCCGGTGCTTCGAGTCTACTTCATCGCTACAGTACCTCGCATACCGCAAGATTTCATCTACCGGCTTGTTTTGCCAACAGATCAAATGGTGCTGTATCATGAGGCTGACCTCTGGTCTCAATCCCAAGACAAATTTTGAGACAAATTGTCCCATATCCTTGGGGTCCAAGGCATCTAATCCACTATACTGTTTAAAGGCTTGCAAGAGTCTTTCATAATATTCATGCACTGTCTCCTTGGGTTCCTGCACAGTTCGATCTATCTTAACCCAATCGATATCTTGAGGTGAAATTTTCAGCTTCAACCATGTAATCACTTGTTCGAATTTTTTCATGACAATGGGTGACGGACCATTTGTAACAGCATCCCTTTCAGGTTCAAAGGTCGGCCACTCAACTGCAATTTTACAAGCTGTCCACAAATCTGCTGGTACCACTATATCAAACAAAGTGTTCAAATCAGTCCATAGTACCTTCGAGATTTTAACAAAACGCTCAACCTGTTTGTACCATTCTACGGGTTTTTCCCTCAGCCGAGGGAAATCATTCGTAAATGCAGCCAAGTCCCCTCTACTCCATGGCACATGCACGTACCCTCCGTTCTGCACTTCCCGTAAAGGAAAGTTCCCGACGCCCGTCGCCCCTCCCCCCGGAGGCGGCGTTTCTCCTACAATTTTCTTTGCCATTTTTTTCTTTGACCACCTTTCTTCCCATTTATCCAACAATTTCCATATACGTATCCCTACAATCAGATCTTTAGTATGCATCCTTAATCCTGTGATCCTTTTCTCCTCCAATTCCTGATCACTATATTGCAACCTATGTGACCCTTGCAATGATTTTGTTTTGTTCAAATCCACCTCGTATCTTTTAGCCAATTCTGTCAATTTCTCATGTGCAGCCCTTGCTTTACGAGTCACATCTTTTGCCACGAAAAGCAGCTCGTCTGGCCCATAAATCTCTATTCTCTCCAAAGGCAGGTTCCCACTAATCATTTCGTCTACCTCCGCTTTTAGTCTTACTACGTCCAGCAACCTTGCCTGTACTGCACTCTTCAGTATTTCTTGACAAGCCGCACCATTCCGCTCGTCATAATCATTGCTTTGTTCTCGTGACCTGCTCTCTTCTATTGTATTCCTGGAATCTGGTCTGTCTCCTAAGTTGCCTTGATCCCTATCTCTTGGCATCCTATCACTCTGATTCCTTACAGGTGGTACCCACATTCTTAAGTCTGATCTGGACTCGATTAAAGACCTTGGTCTGACTGGTCTCACATCCACCTGTCCAAAAGAGGAGTCTGCAGTGGCTGGCAATGGCGTGCTTGTTTCTAGGGGCTTCGGAAAGTGAACCACTTGTATCCCTAAGCCATTCCCTCCAACGCTGGTCCCTTCTCCCCCTGTCGTCTGCATTGGACTTCCTTCACTTATTCGGTCTGGGTCATATACCGATACTATAGGACCAATGGTAACAGGTACCGTCAGAGAGTCCGGTAACAGCATATTCCCAATGAAAGGATGGGTTCCCACTCCCTCCGTACCTGTGGAAATGTTTCCTACTACCCTCATGTTTGTCTGATTCCGTAACTCGCCAGTTTCTACTGCTGAAGCTGATTTTCCCTCTTCTGAATCTGGATTAAATGGAGGTGGTCTCTCGGCTAGCAAACTATCTAACAGGCTGTCATCTGTATCACTGTCGTCTTCTTCGGCCCACCTCTTCTTAGCCTCTCCTACATTTATCAGCAGTGGAAACAGCCTATCCCCCTCAATAGTTTCCACTCTCCACCTTTTCTCCAATGCATCCCATCTCGCATCTTGAAATGCCCTGATCGATTTCTTCACCCTTTCCTGACTTTTGTCTCTTTTTCTGTCATACGCTGCCCTAATCCATGCATGTAGCGCCTCAAACTGTGTCGGTCTAGGCAGCGGTCGTAAAGAAGGCATTATAGTTTTTAGCTGGTACCTCACTTCCAACCTGAAAGTGCCATAGCGTGGGAAAGTCAATTCTCCTTCTCCTTCTGTCATTTTATGCCAATTCTCAAGCCAAATTATAGTATGCAATCCTACATTCTTAGCCATATAATGTGCTGGCGTATCCTCGGGAGGGGCTTCCTCTCCACCCCGGGTAACCACATGTCTATCACCTCTGCAAAGTTCTCGTAAAACTTTAAAACATTTCATGATGAAACAAATTTCCGTTCACGCGCAAGTTTTCGTTTTACTTCCTGATTTCAATCCACCAATGCCAGCGCGGCTCACACCAACCAACCTATCACAGCGTGGCACTGTCTGAAGTCACTCTTCCTCCGCTCACAGCAGTTCCCCTCCTTCTCAACTAACCCTTTCTTGCTCTCACATGTCCCAATCACACTCTGAAGCAATTGTCCATCCTACCGAACAATCACCTCTCTGACTGTCGGTCAACCAATGACCGATCAGCCTCTCGAAATTGTTGACCTCAATCTGGCAACTGTCTGTCCGCGAACGACCGGACAATCACCTCTGACACAATCGATAGGATTCAAACGCTCAATATTCTGCATACAACAACCTACGACCAGCGTCGGTTATTCACACACTCACACATGTGCTCCCTATCTTCAGTGGGTTAATCAACGACGTCTCATGACCCCCACAACCTCTGGTCAACGATCTCAATTCTGGGTGTCTTCTACACCACAATATCTCTCAGCCCCGCGCGCGCTCACGGTCCGATCTTCAATCACACGACTCTCATTCCAACTCCGCAAGACATCACACAACAGTTAAACACCGCAATCTAACAAGCATCACCCTGTTCATACTCACTCTACCACGAACTGCTACTTCCGCCGCACCGTCACTCTCCGTCAGTTCTCATCAACCGCCGTCGTCCTCCTCTTACGATCCACTGGATCACCATCACCCGGGCTCTATGGGGCAAATAATCTCTTATCCTAATCTAGATCTCCCCTTGCTATCAGAGGAAACCATCCTACTCTGCTACCAACTGATAACGCTGATCCTTATCTTATCTTTTCTAAGGATCTCCAGGTCGCCAGGATCTTTTTACCTGCTGAATAGCGTGAAGGGAAGAAAATCTTTTTCAGTTATGCAATTATTTTAGAATCCAGTTTACCTTAAATGACCACTGACTCCAAATTCAATTTTGTGGGTTTATTACTGCCAAGAATAACTGCACGTGCAAACACCTCAACACGAGGTTAAAGAAATAGATGGGCACTAATACAAATAGCATCCTACGCAGGAGTCTCATCCGACTCAGGATAAGCAGGATCGTTAGCTCCAGAAGTATTAGACAAGCGATAACTGATCCAATCTCTATGTTATTCTTCATTTACCTAGATAAGCATAAAACCCATTAGCTGTCCCTACTCTATCACTCAGGTGACATACCTACTTAACAGAGTTACCCAGGCAAGAGTAAAGAAAAGGTGTCAGCTGTGAAGACTTCCTAAGAAGTACACTCACATAGCATTTCGAGCTCGTTCTAAGATGCTCCTTCCTAGAATCCCTCTCTGTCTTCTCTCTCTGGTCTCCTCTACCTCTTCTCTACTCCCCACCCTTGGGGCACTGTCCCTAATACAAAAACCCAAATACAATTGAACACGCCCTTGTCACGCCTCTTCGGCCAGGTCTTCCTTCTCGTACTTTTCCATCGAAACTCTTACTTAATCCAGGACGGTTGCGATGACCTTGAGTCCCAGGCACCTTCTCCGCTGAAAGTATCATCCCTAAATTCCATTGCACTCCCATCTCCATGCCTCCCACCACCCTAACTCGTGAAACAAAGAGCCAGTCTTTCGCTAACGAGGCATGTGTCCTTGCACCTGCAACAGAAGATACGTTTCAACAGAAACTTTCCACTCTGCTAATGAATTCTCCCAACTGTGCCCAGAGAGCCTTTCCAAGAGAACCTTCTCTGCCTACAAAATAAGCTAACATAAGAACGAATCAGGCCTTTCCTTGACGTATATGCAGTCAGGCCTTTACACGATTTAAACACACAATTATGATCACTTCCTATAAACATTAGTTCATTACATTTCATATGCAAAAGTGAACTACACGTGCAATTTAATATGGTACACGTTTAAACTATTACATCTCGATTACACATGGCCTACTTCATTAATGCATCATTTGAGCACGTTTCAGTTAAGCATTACATTTGCAAAATTATAATAGCACAATTACTCTTCTATTCACTCTAATAATGCAAGTTAAAACTACATTTTACTAGCCATTCATTGATATATAACTGGATATATGCGGGTACAGACTAACGATGATTATGATGCACCCCTACAAATTTCTTCGAGAGCATAGCACTCTATCACCATGCCACCAGCAGATCATATATGACAGGATGAAACACTGTCACGCGACATCATATCACTGCCACGTATTCTGCAACCATCTCTGCTACACGACCCTCACTGTCATCGTTAAACTTCAACCTTACACGTATCCCTTTCAAGCCACTAGCTCACCATGTTCATGTGTTACTTTTGTACCAGTGTCACACACATCACTGTTACACACGTGTCGCTCTACTGTCAACATTCAGTGTCACATATATAAAATGATCACTCACGTTTGTCGAAGCACGGGTACGCCACTGTCAAAGCATCATTGCTATCACCACTGTCAGGATCTGTCTCGCCGTGTGAGGGTAAGCAGCCTGGCTTGTTAGTTTCAGCGAGGAGGCAGCTAGTTCTCTCAAAACACAAGGGGAAGCGGCTAAGGTTCCTACCTTCAGTAGCGCTGCCCACCTGAAATGAATCCTTCCCTGCCTGTGCCTTCACACTTATGCAGACCTGCCAAGTCTCCCATGCGTGATGTGCTGCTCCAGTCCAGGGTTCTTCTTTGAATTCTCGGGACTTGTAGCCTTGTTTATTCCATTACAAAACAGATCTACGAGTCCCATAGTTCAAAGAGAAAACCTGGACTGGAGCAGAGCATCAGGCATGGACCGGCGAAACTTGACAGCTGTACTTGTGTGTGAACCAGCGCTTGGCATCAACATGGGTGACCCTTGCTCCAATGCTCCGTCCATCATCCCCTTTGGTATCGCTTTGTTCGCCCTAAGTTGGCAGGGTATGCCCAGACATGGGTCCCTTGCTCACTTTGCCACTGGATTCAAGCTAGCCTGGCTGATGACGGCTGGAATGCCAGAAACCGGTCCTAGGATGCTTGTTTCCGGTCCAGGGAAGACATGGCTTGGCAGTTCGGGCTGGACTGTTCCCATGAGGCACAGGGTCAGACTGATTTGCATATGGCCATGTCTGAACTGGGGTGGTGGAGTGAGCTAAAGAATGATGATGGATTAAACCCAGATCAGTTGACTGGGGGTGAGTGTTTGATTTGCTCCAACGCTCCGTCCATCATCCCCTTTGGTATCGCTTTGTTCGCCCTAAGTTGGCAGGGTATGCCCAGACGTGGGTCCCTTGCTCACTTTGCCACTGGATTCAAGCTAGCCTGGCTGATGACTGCTGATTAGCCAGAAACCAGTCCCAGGATGCTTGTTTCCGGTCCAGGGAAGACCTGGCTTGGCAGTTCGGGCTGGACTGTTCCCATGAGGCACAGGGTCAGACTGATTTGCATATGGCCATGTCTGAACTGGGGTGGTGGAGTGAGCTAAAGAATGATGATGGATTAAACCCAGATCAGTTGACTGGGGGTGAGTGTTTGATTTGCTTCAATGCTCCGTCCATCATCCCCTTTGGTATCGCCATGTGTCAGGAGATACATCGTGTACATAAGAGCAGTACCTACGCCCAGCCCTTTCTCATGTGGAGTAGTGATCTGTATCTACACTATGTTGCCTATCTCATACTAAGGTCAACAATCCATACATCCGTCGCACATTGAGGGCGTTATCGCAGTTACGTAGCATCAACATGTAACGTTGTAGCACAAGCAGAGTGAAAGGCAGTATCTGTAGCATGTGCTCCACAGTACAGCGGAACTCTTAAAGAATCCTTCTGTTGAGTTCCCTTCATGTGCATAACATGTCCTGCCTTTCATGCACATTTGCAGAAACCGTAGAGTATGTTCCATAGAATCTATATTTGTAATAGCCATACACGTGCTTCTTTCAAATCCTCACTTCTCTTCTTGACCCTGTCCTCATCTGATATGGATGTAAATATATAAGCTCTACCTATCCTTACTGGGAAGAGAGACACCCATTTCATCCTAGCTCAAGGGGTGACTAACCCACCAATATAACCATCTGTGTTTACCAATCAAGGGACATGGGGCACTGCCTCTGGGCAACTCATGGCGTTCTGTAATCTATCTATGGTGGGTGACCACAAGGTACAGGAAGCTCCCTTATTTTACTTAAAGATCTGAGCGTGTACACCCCAATGTGCAACTCTTCAGACTGCCTAAAGTGTGACACCACGCTAACCCTAAGGGTTCAAGCACATGTCCATGCACTTGCACAGACATACCTTCCTGCCAGTAAGAATTGCTGTACACATTCTTTTTTTATTTTATTTTTTGAATAAATATTTTTATAGTTTTTCCACTTGAGGCAACACGCAGTTCAAAGTGATATATAGTGTAAGACCATCATTCGAGCACATCCACCTAGATTTGTCTAGATTCATTTTTGTCGACCTATCCATTGATCTCATTAGGAGAGACATTACATCAACATCATATTTCTTTTTGGGTAGCACTGGTATCGCTTCCAAGTGTTTTATTTCAGTTTGTATAATATCCTGGGATATCACATTACATTTCATATCATAGCCATCTATGTTTCCCAAGCTCCACATATTTTCCTGTATTTCTTCAGGCAGCCTCTGCTCTCTTACATACTTTTTGTTAATGCAACACCGATCTATGTCCATTTCTCTAGCACTGGTACTGCCCCCCCGCCCCCCAAAGTCAGACCACAGTTCTTCTTGCATCCATCAGTGCCAGGTTACAAAGTAGTTCCACATATTTGGACGGTGTTTCTGCAGTTCATACAGGTTTGAATTCAGCTTTAATGGAAATTCCTCCGTTTTCCCAAGAGTTGTCTTTACTCCCCCTCTCTCTTTTTGTGAGCAAAAGAACGATGGGTTGGAATGCTATCCGGAGTGATTGCAAGTCGTTAGACTTATTGCAAGCATTCCTCCCATCACCTTTTGTGTGTTTGATGTAATGCCCTAAGTGGAAAGGGTATGCCCTGATATGGGTCCCGTGCTTGCTGTGCAGCTGGAACCAAGCTACACCTTTCCGATAATCCCCAATCAGGGCGTAACTGGTCTTGGCTTGCTTCTATTCCGGTTCAGGGAGGACCTGGCCCAGTAGTTCGGACTGGACTGTTTCTATTGGAACCGGGTCGAGACTGGTGCACATATGGCTGGGCCCAAACTGGGGTGGCATGGTGAGCTAAAGAAAGATGGGTTGGAATGCTACCCCTAGCGATTGCCAGTGGTTAGACTTATTGAAAGAATTCTTCCCATCACCTTTTGTGTGTCTTATCATAACTCATATACAAGCTTTAGCGGCCTTCTTGGAATCCTTTTCTTATGAAAACGATCATTCCAATATGGCATTGTGACATCACAACCCATATACACTTTACCTAATGTGCCTTTGAATAGTCTGTTTTTTAAGAAAATGTTTTCAGAGACATCGGCCATGGCATGCTCATGCTTCGTGAAGCCATGACTAAGGCAGGCATCATGGCACCCATTTGTTTTTCATTTTTTTGCTAATAATTCAAGCAAGCATTTTTAAAGCCAGTAATTCAGCACTCTGCAATTTAAAAGGAAAGGTACATTGGCTTTGGAAATACTTGTTTTTTTTATTCTTCTGATGCAATAGTCATTGGTGCATGCCCCAGACCACCAGACGGCAATGGCAGTTGCGGCTCCTGGAGGGAGTGCTGCGGGGCGGTGGGGCGGGGGAGGGGCAGGGTGGGGGGTAGTAAACTCCGGCATACGGCCGAACGGAGTTAAGTACATAAATAAATAAAACTAATTACATTGCGCGCGCTGCAACGCCAAATGGCGATGCGGCGCGCGCAATGTAATTCGTTTTATTTATTTATTTATGTACTTAAGTCCGTTCGGCCGTATGCCGGAGTTTACTACCCCCCACCTTGCCCCTCCCCGCAGCACTCCCTCCAGGAGCAGCGACTGAGCAATGGTGGTTCTCATGTCTTTTTACCTAATGCCTTTTATTGCTTTTCTTATCAGGTCTTTGATTTATAATCAAATGGCGTGAGTTGATTCCGCTGTGATTATTTTTTTGTAACAAATAGTATAATTTTACTTGATTCTCTTCTTCGGCTTGAACTTTCAATTTTGAGAAAAAGTTAATTCTGCCACTTATTAATCCTCACAGTTTTAACAAGAGGATCCTTTAACAAAATCTTAGCTATTCCATGGTGTTGATTTCTGCCTTTTAGGCATTCCCAAGTGTTAGCGGAATTGACTCTCTTCACTTTGAGGTTCATATTATTATAAAATTTGTTTTGCTGTCATTCATTAAATGATTTTAGGCTTCGTTTTTGGCCTTTGTACCTCAGTCATTGTGATTCTCATGTTGCCTATGGAAAAGGGAGCATTTAAATAAATACCTAATCGAGAGGACACAAAATGATATGCACTCTACCGGATAGCATCTGAGAAAGTTTAAATCATTTTTTTAAGTATTGCATTAAATATATAACCAAGAATGAGAGCCTTTCGATAAGGACAGTGCCCTGGAACTGTCCCATGCACACACAATCTTAACATTCTTAATATATAAGGTGCTGGCGGTCTATTTCACGGCTCTCCAGGGGTGCTTGTAGCTGCTGAGAACTTTTAACGTGATTGTGCTAATGCTGACTACAGTTTCTCAAACAGGTTTTTTTTTTTTTGGAGAGGGTTGCTAAAGTAAGTATCCTTCACTATGTCCTGTTAAAAGCCATGCCTAAGTCATTTCTGATGGGATAAAAACAACCATTTACAGTTTATATGAATGAACTAACTATTGAATTGCTCTAAGCTTGTACTGTTTCATTTACCAAATCTGATTTGTTTGTAAACCACTACCACTTTGTAACATAATGTAGACATTCACTTTTCACAGGCTGTGTACCACTTGGGCATATGGTCATATTTTTTTTCTTTAGCACCCAAATTTCTTTTTATGTGTATTTAACTCAGTCATTGAACATTCATTCATAAAAATATATATATTGTTTGTGTAATTTTTTCAAAAAGTAATGTTTTCAGAAAGAAATGATGTATAATGATATCGATTGATCACCTAATATTTCTTTGATGTAGACAGATTTTCTGCTCACTAACAAGATCCAAAGGCCAATGAGAGAAATCCCTAAGAAGCCATTTTTTATATGTGTACAAACTAAGGGGGATATTCTCAAGGACCGGCGATACCTATCGCAAACGCCAGTTAGCGGCAGTTTTTTTATCGCTGCCTAACCCTGAAAACTATTGCCATGTTAGCGGCGTATTAACAAGCCGTCGCTACATGGCGATAGTATCAGGGTACGGCGGTGAAAACTGCCGCTAACATCAGCGCGATGGCGATAGGAAGTCCAGCGTTAGCGGGCGAAAACTACCAATAGGCCCATTAGCGGCAAAAAAACTCACGTTAGTCAGCCCAACGTGAGTTTTTCTTGCCTCTAATGCAAAAAATAGCCTATCAGTCAACATCCAATAGAAAATAGGCATAAAAAACAAAAAAATGCAGAATGGAGCAGCCAGGGCCAAGTGCAGCACACATCAACAACCCCTGCAAGCCACCCAACATCCAGGATGACCAGTATGAGAGCCAGGATGCCTCGCTGGACCTGCGTCTGGAGCCTGGATGCCTCGCTGGACCTGCGTCTGGAGCCTGCATGCCTCGCTGGACCTGCGTCTGGAGCCTGCATGCCATGCTGGACCTGCGTCTGGAGCCTGGATGCCATGCTGGACCTGCGTCTGGAGCCTGGATGCCATGCTGGACCTGCGGAGTCGATGAGCCGTGGCGGTAGACATTGAGGCGCGACGATGGCCCGTACCTGGTGGTGAAGTCTGGCAGGTCGCATGGAGACACGTTGCTGACCTGTGTGAGAAGACCGCCTTGCATACCTTGGCGCTGTTAATAGTAGAGGCGCTCCTGCTCCCCAACGTAGGGAGGTCTGCATCGCATACTACGATCCACCACTACACCGGGGAGGATTGGCATGCCCACTGAAGTGCGCAATGACTGTTTGGTCGGCCCACTCAGGCCGCCCAAAGCAGTCATGCGCACTTCCCTGTTCGTAATGCAGGCTGCATTACAGCCTGCATGGAGAACATGCCCACCCCTCCAGTGCCTGGCTGCATGCCTTGTCCCGTTGCCAATTACCAATCCCACCGCCGCATCGCAGTGTTGTGATTGGCTCAGGGGAGGGAGCCTGGCTGCCTACTTCCTGTTCCTGGAAGCAGACGCAGGAGAGCAGTGAGCAACGAAGACACAGGGCCCGGCTTTGAGGTAAGACTTCCCTTATTAAAATAGTTACAACACCCGCTCACACACACACCCCCGTGTCCACACCCCATCCAGTGTTCTTTGCGGCGTTTACCACCTCCCAGCTGTCCAGCCCCCCCGCACTTCTCAATGGCGTCCGCTGTGCACCCATGCACAGCGGGCGTACCACTCGTGTGCCAAAAGTACATACGTAGTTACGACGAATGCCATTACATGGCATTCCATTCCAATGCATACTAATACTAGGCATATTGCAACAATAGAAAAGGTGTTGCATAGCGGAGACATAAAAATTACTATTCCCACTTCAGTGAGTGCACCCAAAAACTAACCTTTGTACACCAAACCGTGAACCCTAAAATTCCTTTTTGAGCCCCCAAAACACACCCCAATATTCATATTTTACCCCAAAACACACCCCAATTTCCATATTTTACCCCAAAACACACCCCAATATTCATATTTTACCCCCAAAACACACCCCAATTTCCTGATTAGACATCCGAAACCCATACCCACCCGAAGAACTTTTAATTACCCCATTACTGTCCTTACAATGCGTTGTAATCAAATGCGATGTAAAGGCACCTGCGTTGTCGGAGTTGCGTTGTTAATGATGTACTGCCTGCGTTGTAATGGTCGTCTCCCGTGCCAAAGGCAACCCATAGGCTACGCCGTTTGTGTCCGTCTGCCCCTGGACCGCGCTCAGCACCAAGGAGCCTTCCTCTTGGACACTCCACCGCTACAACGCCAGCACCCTCCTCGCCATCAACCCTGGACGCCAGCTCGCCTACCAGGACCTACCTCTGCTCCAGACCAGACGTCGCCATTGCCATCACTGACGGCTGCAGTATCACCCGCAAGGAGCACCCCGACCGTCAAGGAGGAGGCATTGCCATCACCTACAGAAGCACCCTCCGACTGCCCACGCACTCTAATGACCCAAGGGTGACCACTGACCACCTAAACTCCCAGATCCGGACCAAGCCCAAGTACATCCTCTGCGGCACCCTCATGTGCATGCCCCCCGGGCCATGGCCCCCCATTCTCCAATACCATTGGAGACCTCATTGCACCCCAGGGTCTCCCATGCACCGACGACATCCTACTCGGTGAACTCAAGTTCCACCTGGACAACCCCAGTGACCAGAACACTACCCTCTCCTGGGGAAGGTCCCCTACATCAGACGCAAGCAGCAAGTCACCTCAACAAGCCACATAGCAGGACACACGGTCGAGCACGTCACCTCCGCCAGCGGGAACTTCAACTACAGCCACAACACCGGACTATCCTGGACCGACCATCATGGGTAACATCACGTCTTCACCTTGCCCACTGGACGCCACCGCCATCATCGCACCCCCTCGCAGCTGGATCAAGGCCACCGAAAAAACGTCTGGTCAACTCCTTCCGCACCAACACTCCACCATTGCTTCCAAACGATGACACCGCAGCGCGCAACCACCACCGATGGTTCTCCAACAGCGCCAACATTCGGGCACCGCTCATGAACGGCACTGCGTCAGTGCCTTCCGCCTGCCTGAAGGCAGGCGTGAGGGTGACGCAGTGCCACAGGGATAGGCTGGCCCCATGCATTGCTGGAGTTGCGTCATGGTTGTGACACGACTGCAGCAATGCGTGACTTTAGCGCAGACAGATACGTCAGGATTCCTGACATATCTGTCATTACTTGCGTCATGGAGCGCTGTCCAGTGAATACAGCACATCCATGCTGTCGCAAGAAGGGCGTAGTGAGAAGTGTTGCAACGCTGTCTTGTCGCAACGCTGCAACACTTTTCATGACTGGGGCACAGGAATGCGCACTATCTTATTGATGGTGCGCATTCCTGCACTGTAGTTTTGCCGCAGGGCAGCGCTGCAACATTGCTTGCAGCGTTGTCCAACACCAAAACCTGCTGAGATGAGGCCCCAAGTGTTATCCCCATTTTTAAGAAAAGCTATTTTTTGGTCTTAAGTAACTGGCTCTAACTGCAGTTAGAGACCGTTTTTTTGGTCTTCAGAACTTCAAAGATCCCCTTGTGAATATGGAGTAGTGGGGTTTGCAGCCATTTTTGCACGGGAACGCCTCTCCTGCATATAATTATCGCTAACAGAAGTAGCGATCTTTACAACGGACGTTTTCGCCTAAAAACTGTCACTAACAGCTGTTAGCGACAGCTTGGTAATAGAGCGATAAAAGTATCGCCGCATTAGCGGCAGAAAAGTGCTGCTAACGCGGCGATAACTCCTTGTGAATATGCCCCTAAGGGGCTTATTTACAAGCCCCTTGCGCCACCCGTACGTCACTTTTCCAATGTTAAAAATGACGCATAAAGTGGCGAAAGGGGCTTGTAAATAAGCCCCTAAATGAATATTTTATCACGGGAATTAATTGGACAATATCTTGTGAAAGCTCACTCTGAGTAAAGCACTCTGCAGCTAATGATCATATGTTTATACACATCTTTCATGCAAAGATTAAGATGAAAAAGAATGCAAGTAGAATACAACAGCAACTCACCCAAAAATTCACAGCAGTATTTTTACTTTGAGAATGCATTATATGTTACCATGGTACAATTTTGTATCTGCAATTTACTTTAGCGTGACTCCAAGAGAATAGATTTTCCCAAGCTGCTTCTTACTAATTAGCATAGCTTAATAAGGATTTCCTTATCAGTATTCTACCAGGTAAATAGTTTTCTTCACCTTTTAAAGATCTTTAGGTAAAATATTATTGGGCTGTGCCTCACTTTGTTGTTCATGCCTATATCTGAATACATCTCAGCACGTTTATGTCCCATGGAAACCATATTTGAATTTCAGGTGGAAGATTTATTGCTCTATCTAGTTTGTATGAGGCATGTGCTTTGTGTTGTCTGCCTTTATGGCTTCTGACCTCTCAGAAACAAAAACACACATTTCTGCCATCTGTTTCCATTGATAGCTTACTAGTTTATTTGAACATTTCTGAATTAAATATACTTAACAGTTTGGGTACAGTCTGAAACTGGTGTTCTAATGGCAATTCACGTAGGAGTTTCACATTGGCGTTCCGCTTTATTTACTATATAGGATCTGGAGATAGGTGTGCATGCCACCATCATGAGAAATATGGTTGACTAAATGTAAAGTAACTTGGATTCACGTGGTTAATCCTGGATCATTCCTCATAACTGGCATCCACAAAGGAAGAAAGAATAAAAATCCGAAGACAAGTGACAAGCAGGCCCTGCAGGCATTAAGTGTTTCATAAATTATGAAGATAGTGATGATGAAACATTGGTGCACGCTACTGTTGCACACATCCTACATGCCTAACATCAGTGGAATACATTTTTCTCTTTGATAAATAGATATTTTGGTTTTTTTTCACCCACTAAATCTATTCATATTATTAAACTGCTCTCATTTCAACTCAAAGTTACCTTATCGATTTTTTTCCACAAAAAACATTTTTACGTTTAGGCTACAGACAACCTTTGATTTTGGCGGCATTTTGTTTCCAACACATTACATATGCATTGGATGAGATTTGGTTCAGCCGCTTGCTTATGATTGGATGACTTTTGTTGACTATCTCACTGCCCTGATTGACTGGCCTGATTCCCCGATGGTCTATCTCATCTATCTGCAAGGAAAACAACAAGTCCCTCAAAGAATATGTGGATCAAGTGTTGTGGTCTAGCTACATGTCCTGATAGTCAACATATTGCTTTAACACTTTTAACAAAATCCTAATAATAGTTGTAGAATTCCTATTCTGGTTATCACTAAAACACTTTAAAAATCACAAAACAGTAATGCCACCAGAGTATTAAATGTACAAAATCAGTTTTTATTCATAGTTATTTTATCATAAAGAAATTGTTCAACATGTATTGAAAAGGTTATTTTTCATATAAAAATATTCAGCACAAGTTAAAAACCGTATTATCAGAACCTAATACAGTGAATTTACAAATAAAGGGTTAAAACCAGAAAACTACATAAAAGTCGACGCAGCGTTTCGGTGAATTTCGGATTGGTCACCTTCTTCAGGACATAGTTTTCTACAAATTTAATATACAAAAATGCATCAGATTAAATTCCTATTCATGTGAACACAAGTAAAGTTTTCCCGTTCATTGCTGGCATGGCTCAGATGACATTAAAACTGCCCTTACATCCACTACCTTGAAACCTTCCCGATAGGTAGGTCACCATACAAATATGTTGGATCATTTGTTGTCTCTAGTATAGGAGTAGTATTCTAGCACAATGCCACTTTTTGTCTATATTGTTTATGCACAATGTCTTTGTATCCTGCCACAATGCCATTTTTCAAGTCTATATTGTTAATGTAGAATGGGGATGTAAGGGCAGTTTTAATGTCATCTGAGCCATGCCAGCTATGCAACAACAGTAATGTACACACATGTATTTTCGAATCAGGGTATAATTTATAGAAATTATTTCGATGATTTGAGGTTTACAATGAACGGGAAAACTTTACTTGTGTTCACATGAATAGGAATTTAATCTGATGCATTTTTGTATATTAAATTTGTAGAAAACTATGTCCTGAAGAAGGTGACCAATCCGAAATTCACCGAAACGCTGCGTCGACTTTTATGTAGTTTTCTGGTTTTAACCCTTTATTTGTAAATTCACTGTATTAGGTTCTGCTAATACGTTTTTTAACTTGTGCTGAATATTTTTATATGAAAAATAACCTTTTCAATACATGTTGAACAATTTCTTTATGATAAAATAACTATGAATAAAAACTGATTTTGTACATTTAATACTGTGGTGGCATTACTGTTTTGTGATTTTTAAAGTGTTTTAGTGATAACCAGAATAGGAATTCTATAACTATTATTAGGATTTTGTTAAAAGTGTTAAAGCAATATGTTGACTATCAGGACATGTAGCTAGACCACAACACTTGATCCACATATTCTTTGAGGGACTTGTTGTTTTCCTTGCTTTAGTTACCCTGTCCCTATGTGCAGTAATAGGGTGGCTCCTTTTTGATTACTTACCTATCTCATCTATCTAACTTCTCTGATAGTTTGTATCCCTAATCTGTATGTATCACTCCCCGGAGCATCAAGGTATCAGTGTTTTGGTTGATTGATGTATTCTTCCACTGCTGACAACAGACCTTCCATTAAAGTATAAGTGAGGGACTAGTTTGTCTCTCTCTATCTCTCAATTCTCTCTTCTCCTCTTAACCTCTGTGTTTTAGCCCCTTTCCCCACTTTTTTTTTTACCCCAGTCCCTTTTCATACCGCCCACCTAGTGTCCTTTTGCCCCTCCAGACCATTTTTGATTTTTTGCAGCTTGCGGCACAATTGGTGGATGACTATCTTAAAATGGCTTTTTGGCTATTTCAAGATGGTTGCCCACATGTGCCCATGTATATACGCATTGCTGGAATTTTTAAACGGCTTGTTTCTATTTTTAAAAATCACATTCGAAGATGACCGCTGTGGATATGTGTGCATCCACATCAGCCATCTTTGAACGGGATTTGTAAAAATAAAGTAAAATGCATTTAAAATGGATGCATGTACACCTGCGGCAGCCATCTAGGCATGCATTCTATTTGTACAAAGCCTGCTGAAAGATGGCCATCACGGATATGCACACATTCACAGTAACCATCTAGGATCATTGGCAAAGCCAATAGATTTCACAGACAAGACCTATTGGCTTTGCCACTGCTTCTTACTTAATATGCTTCTTAAAAATATAATTTGAAACTTTTGATATCTCATTTATTAACTTGGGAGTATGTTATTCACTGCTGGACACTGCACAATTTCCAATCATGATAGTGTGCTTCCAAATTTTAAACATCAACTGATGTCTGCGAATAATCAGCATCCCTTTTAATGGCCTAGATCATTTGATTCTGTTCTGTGTCCATGTACCGCTCAACATAATACACTTGTCAAAACATATAGGAAAGAGCAAAGGCAGACACACACAGGCCATAAACATAGGTGTCTTTAGGCTAGCCACACACAGAAGGACACACCCAAAGCCAGTGACAGAGTATCTATAATTAGATAGGTAGTAGGCCAGCACACAGCAGCCCTGCTAATGAAACATACAGGCTGGCACAGAACAGCTACCCACACAACAAAGCACAAGGGCAGATTTTGAGTTTGACGGACCGGGTGGCCCAAGGGTATGTGATGTGGTATCCTGTCTGCCAAACCCTTGGTCCGCCTCCCTGATTTAGAGACAGGTGGCCTGTCAACTTTAAGTCGGTGAAGCCTCCGTTGGCTCTGCTGATGGAATGCTTCCTCCGAAGTCCCAACAGAGTAGGGTGCATTGGAGGAAAGGCATTACACTGCCTGTTCTACGTAGGTTGAATGGTGTAATATCCTTTTTTCTGTCCCTCTAGTTAAACCTGGCAGTGAGGGACTGAAAAAAAAGAATGACCCCCACTCCCTGTGAAAAAAAACTTCCTGGGTGTGGGGAACATTTTTTTTTATTTTTCAATAAGAAACTTCTATTTTGGGAGTTTGTTTTTGAAAAACAAAAACTTTGTTAAACTTTGGTGAATGGCTGTCAGAACTGATGGCGCCCATCCACCAAACGTTTTGTACCTTGACAGAAACTGCCATGTTGAGTGTTCCTGTCAAGGTTCAAAGGTCAGCACCGGGCTAGCAGTAATCTCTAAACTAGGGAACAGTAGTCCGTCAGGGTGGCAGACATAACATAGCATGTGTATTTGTAAGGCGCACGATTACCCTTGGTGTCCTGGCGCTGAATAACAGATGTTTATTGTTACCCAACTCAATGGTACTCATTTTATCGACCTCAGATGGATGAAAGGCTGAGTGGACCCGCCGGGATTTGAACCTGTGACCATGAGGTCGAACACAGGCCCCTGCAGTGGCTGCTTTAGTCCACTGAGCCACCAGACCCGTCCTCCACCGCCATGACATACTGCACTCCGCCTGTCAAACTTTAAATCTGGTTCAGAGTCTTCACAAAACATCCATACACATCCTGTCACAAAACTGAGATCCACAGTCTAACCAGGATAAAGAATCAGTGATCACACATATGCAGACCAGCCACACATGGGCAGACACAGAGCAACCATGTGCACAAAGACACAGACTAGCCTCAAGCAGGAGAAGGGCAACAGCCAACAGATGGTCCCAGTGGCTTGGTTCCATACTGTTACTCTTAGGAGCATGCTTAAATGTACAATACTCTAACTCTACTGACCCTCTCCCCCCGTTAGTTTTAGTATAATTCTTGTTACTGTTCTTGTTATAATTCCTATCATTTTTGTTGTTGTTACTAATTTATTACTAATATTTTTTCCCTGAAACACAGGTCCAAGCCGACGCTTTAAGCGTGTGGTTGAAACTATCCAGGCAGAATTATTAAGCACAGATGAGCAGCCTTGCGTGCAGCAGCTATCAGGTGAGACTGATGGACCCCCAGCATCCTTATGGTGTCTGCAAACATCTAGCTAGGAGGGGGTAGGATGGCCTCCATCCTCGCTGTCCTAACCTCACGATAGTTGGGGTGGAAGTGGTGAGAAGCGGCTCTGGGGTGCATCTGAATGGTTTGGTTGTCAGAGAGGTGGTGCCCACTGCCCACTCTTGCTGTGTTCTGTTTAGTTGGTAGCAACCATCACTTGCCTTCTCAGAAGTAATACCATTGGATGTGTACATCCCAAAATGAACAGAGGCAACTTGATCTATTAGGACATTCAGAGGTTCCCTGTCAGGTCACTTTTGCAGCAGACACCGTAATGTGATTGGCCTTTCAGATGCCTTTTCCCATCTGGAAGTGTGCTTTTGCCTTACAAGCTGGCCTGGTTATAAATGGAGGTTTCCTTCGTCACTGTCTGTCAATGCCTATCACACTAGAATGAGGCCCTTCACAGAGTGGCCTACATCCACCTGTGCCCCATGTGGTCTTTTGTGTAAATCACCTGAGTGGCACCGCACACTGGCCCCATCCAAGATAGCATGCCATCCTCCTCTCACTTCTACACATTTTGTGTTTGTTTGTGTAGTGTTTATTGTGCTGGCATATTCAAACTTCAAAGGGCATGCTTTGCCAGCTCATATACTCAGCTCAAACAGACAAATAAAGAAACTGCTTAAGGTACAGATGGCCATGGTTTGGTAGCAGGAGCCATTTCTATCCACGCAGAGGCCCTAATGTGGAAGCCTGCATCTGCTAGACATGGCATGGAATGGAGTGAGTCATAGAGCAGCCTCCACCATGCCATGTCTTAGAGCTGGAGCAGCAATGCAGTGGTACAGCAGTGACACCAAGTGGTAGTTAAAAGGAATCTGACATTGTCTGAGACTCTCTAGGCAGCAGCCAGAAAGAACAGACAGCCTTAACACCACGTGATCTGTTCAACATATCTTCATGAAACTTTCTAAAAAAAAAAAAAAAAAAAGTTTATCCAGTTTGTAGTTTTCATGGTGTTTCATGTAGATCTATTACACGGAGGTTGGGGGGGAGAGATTAGAGTGAGGAGAGAAGAGGGTCCCCTCTCCCTTTCCAATTTAATTCCCATAGAATTATTTTTTTCTTTAAACAGGAAAATAGCTGAACGGATTTACACCAGACCTGACATGAAAATAAAACTTTTCTCAAGAAAGTGCCTTTGCTTGTTTCGTGTAAATCCGATCACTCATTTTCGAGAAATTAGTCTTTTAAAAAGTGTTCTGGTTTGGGCATGAAGGGATTGCAATTTAGCCATATCTGGACCATTAGTTCGCAGAGTTCCATAAACTCAGTTTGCGGACCTCCGCGGACCCAAAATTTAAAAATATTGATTGGAGAAGAGATTTGTTTTCTCCTGTCGTCCATTTTAAGTCCACAAACCCGTACCCTGATCTGCGAATCCAAACCATCTGATTGGTTGGCAACAACTTGGAGAAAAAAGTTGCAGCCACCAATACTGAGCTTCGACATCATGATATAAAGAAAGAAAGGGCCCAATAGGGCTACATTGAGTACCCCATCCCTTCCCCAGCCTATGAGGTAGGCCCCATAGGAATACCCCCAAGAATTTAAAAAAAATAAAAAGTGCAGATTTTGCAGCTGGGTTTGCAACCCCCAAGATCATTGAATTCTGTCTTGGGGCCGCAAACCTGGTGAAGCTTCTTGGGCAAGGGACCACAAATGAACAGCAAGCTTCAAGGATCCATGTCCGCCCATTTTAGGGTTCCAGTAATACAAAATCAGGATTGTGGTCCTCACTAATGGTCTAACATAGGTCCAGGGGCTAGGGAAGGTTCGGGAATCTTATGAAAGAGTCCGCTAATTCTATGAATGAATCTGTGAATCTTAAAGTTAAAAAAAAGAAAGCCAGGCTAGGACCTGTAGGGTAGACTACCTGAAGCCAGTTGGGCACACACATAGCCATAGGCTAGGGCCTGCAGCCCACCCCTGCTGCACACACCGTTGGTTTTTGGTCCCCACAGTGGGTAGAGTGCTGAGCCTGGCTGTAGGCCGCAGTTGAGAAGAAGTTGCCAGAGCAAAGGACCTTGTGAGATGCGGTTCCTTTTGACCTTCAAGGGGTTGCAGTGATGTCCCAAGTAGAAACCCTGCCAATTTCCTGACATTCTTTCTAGGACATTGACTAGTCACATGCTGCTGATAATCCTTCACTGGTGGAATGACTGCATGCCATATAATAGAATACTCCTTGTATTGGCATATCTGAAGAGGGCTAGAGACAAAGCTGTTCACTTGGAGAGATAAATGGTCTGTTTATACAGATCAGAAGTATTGAGAGCTCGTTGCTAAATCCCAATGCTAGTTATATTTTAATATTTCATTATTTACTGATGGATTTGAAACAAATTAACTTCGAGTAGTCCAAATCCAAAAAGTCCTACAAACATTTTTCTCGAGGTATTGGCAGATCATGCAGACAGAGGTTATAACATATACTATGGCACACTGTGACAGTGTTTATACTACACATCATGCCGTGCTATGCATAGCTAGCTGACCGACCATGGGCACACGACGTAAAACAATATAGTGAATGAACTATCAATAGGCACAGATATGTACACACAGCACACATCTCTGAGTATGCAGCAAACTTATGCCAACAGCACTGGTAGAGATGCTAACATGCACATATGAAGGGAACAGATTTCTGGTCAGGTTAATGAGTACTCCTTTACCCCATGGAACTATGTCTCCGAAAAGGATTAAAAAAAAGGTTCCAAAGGTTACTGTTGCTTTCCTCTGGTAATTCCAAGAGGTCATATATTTTTCTGTTGACTCTCATTTTTCTCCTGACACGGAATGCCCAAGTACTTCCAGCCATGAGACAGAGTAGGCCCACAAATGCATGTGGCCCATAGTTCATATTTGCACAGTGCATGAAGACACAACACAGATACATCTACAGAGCTCACACACAAGCACAGTGCATGCAGACACAACACAGATACATCTACAGAGCTCACACACAAGCACAGTGCATGCAGACACAACACAGATACATCTACAGAGCTCACACACAAGCACAGTGCATGCAGACACAATACAGATACATCTACAGAGCTCACGCACATGCACAGTGCATGCAGACACAACACAGATACATCTACAGAGCTCACACACAAGCACAGTGCATGCAGACACAACACAGATACATCTACAGAGCTCACGCACAAGCACAGTGAGATACATCTACAGAGCTCACGCACAAGCACAGTGCATGCAGACACAACACAGATACATCTACAGAGCTCACACACGAGCACATTGCACACAGCATACAAATATGAAACATTCAGACTCATAAAGGTATGAGGAACTCATTGTGGGAATAGAAAGAGGGAGGTTGGTAACGATTGACATTCTACAGACGAGACCCCACAACACCCCAACCAGTTGTTACCAATAAGTGTGAGGTATCCCTTCTGGATAAAAAGTGATGAAAAACCATTTGCTAAAGATTCTTGCTTTTTCAGTGATATTAGCAATCCCGGCACAAGGTTCTATTCACAGCTTGCAGAGTGGTGGCATTCAGTGCTCGAGATACATTGGTGCACGTCGTGGGTGGCCATGAGGCGGTAGCCCCTAGCCAGGTTCTGTAGCACTGCCCTCTGGATGCAGTCTTCTTGAGGCTTCTTTGTGTGGTATTTTACAGGCTATCCCCATAATATTGCTGACAAAGGTTTGCAGACGGGTACTCCATCATAAATGTGACATATATCTGTCTGCCTTCTTAGGATACAATGCACTTGTAATAAGGTAGACAGGGTATCCGTCACCTTTGTGACAGAGTACCGAACTGCCAAACTCAATTGTTTCCATAGTGTGCAAGTTCACAATGCACACAATTATTATACACAAACATAACACATGCGTATAGAGTGTACATAGAATTCACATGTGTACACCCTACCTAAACTTTACATATGTATAGTGCACATCCATACTCATTGTTAACACAAATGTACAAGGAACACACAGTATGACAGAAGACAGCGGATAATTTACGTATATGCACAGCAATGCACCTAGGTGCTTACCCTGTACAGGGTAAGCATTGCACTTTGAAGTACAAGTTTACAAAGGTTTGTGCGGACGATTGTGCGACACAGCCGAGTTTAGAGCCATGACTGTGGGCCTTTATAATGTATAGTAGATCACCTCACCTGTTTGCATTGCTGTACGTCACACAAATGCCCAGGAAAATCATTTGTTAACTTGAGCCAGTGAAGCCATAGTGTTATCACATACTGGACATGCAGTGTACCTAGGCCGTTATTTATGAAGGGCTTACACCACCATTGCGTTACTTTTTTGTGACGCTGCGGTGGCGTAGTCAATGCGTCACACTACGCCCTATTTACAAAGGGACACATCTAGGCAGATGCATCACTTTGTAAAGCCCTGCGCTACATTATACCTGCATCGCGTATAATGTATGTAGGGTGGGCGTTCCCCCGTGAAAAAGGCTTGTAGGAGTGGTGCAATGAAATCTGTGAGCTTTCACTGCGCCACTTCTACGACTTCTCTGCATCAAATCCATACGCCTGCTTTAAGCAGGCGTAAGGACTGATGCAGGGCCTTTCGCATGGGACTCGCCCCATGTGTAATGACACATTGCTGGAGTTGCGTCTGTTTTCCGACACACTCCAGCAATGCATCATTACTGCGCCAACAGATGCGTCAGGATTCCTGGAATATCTGTTCAATCCTTGCAACATGGAGTTCAGTAATTTAAATATAGCGCATCCAGGGTGTCGCAAGGAGGGCGGAATGAAAAGTGTTGCATCACTGTTTTCAACCAGCGATGCAACACTTTTCATAAATGAGGCCCCTAGAGCTTTCTCTTACTGGCCACAGAGTGCTCCTTGAGATTTATCACATAGAGGTTTGGTTCTATGGAAAGGCAAAATCCCTCCGTCTGCCGAGGATACCCTGGGCAGAGGTGCTAAGCTGCCGCCACTTGCAGCATAATGGGGAACTCAGTACCACTGGGCCTCTTAGCCAAACAAAATGGCCGGAGGTGCCGGAAGTAGCAATCAACTTGGAAATGGGACATTGTAAGCAGTAGACTGCTTCCTCTTAGTGGCACCAGTAGACGTTTCACCCTCAGACGTTGGGTGGGAGTGGGGTGGATAAGGGATGTGGATGACATGTAGCAGCAGGTATCTGCTCTCCAGGTGTATGTCTAAACTCCAGCTCACATCTTAACCCCTCCCTCCTTCTTCCTTCCACGCTGTGATCCAGACACCACTAACTGTTTGGAGCTAATGACGGCACGCCTGTCAAAATGCGGTAAGGACATACTACCTTCACAGCCTCTCTCGTCCCTCACTTTTTAACTACCCTCCTGAAAATCCTAAAAACTAGCCTTCTCCTATCTCTCCCTTTCACGTATTGCTCCTGAACACGTGACTCCTCCTGCTCTCGCTGTGCATCACCACTTGCACGCACATGCGCAGGCTGTTCGCCCCTTTGGCTGCTTCTCGTCTCCGTTCCTCTGTCTTCTTAGCTTTATTTTAGAGTATTCTCTTTTCTCTGCTATGTTCTGTTTTCCAGCTCTGGTTTTCTGCTGCTCGCTAAATCACTTTCCTGTAGCATTTGCCGCACCTTTTTGTATTTTGACCGACCTCTCTCTTTGGGTTGCTTTTATGTTTTACTGTTTAATGGTGAAAGGAAGGGAGATGGCGGCCAATGTGAGAATTTGGGTACACTGCTGCACCACGCCTGACTGAGGGAGGGCTTTCAAAACTTACCAACACTTGGACACCCACTCGAAGATCTTTATCGCTTATTTTATTTGTGGTACATGCAGTTACAAAGATGGCTGGCTCAACCAGATCTGAACCGAAACGTTGCAATCTAGCCTTCCTTGATAGGAAAATCACCAACAAAGTATTCATTTCTTTCTGTGGTTCTCCAAAGAACATCTTTTACAGCTCCAATAGAGTGATCAAGTACAAACACAGATTACAAATCTACCAATGTGCATGCATAGTATCTGCATGGCTGTCCATCCGCTGCCTGAGGAAGCACCTCTGGCTTCAACAACTCCACCATCATTACCATTGATACCATGCAGATGAAACAACCCTCTCAGTAATTCTGCAACTAAGGGCCCGATTCACAGAACTAACTTAAGACAAAATCCTAAACTTACTACCATTTTGGTATTCACAGAAGGCACTTACTCATTTTGGTATTTACAGAAGGCACTTACTCATTTTGGTATTCACAGAAGGCACTTACTCATTGATGAGTAACTTACTCATTTTGAGTAACTTACTCACCCCCCCACCCCCTAAACCCTAAAAAGTAACCCCCACCCCATGCCCAATCCCCCTTACCTCTCTCTCTCCTCGTGGTTCCTCTCTCCTCCTGGTTCCTGCTTCACGTCATCTCTGAGGGGGGTGCACGTCGTTATGAGGAAACGGAACAGCCTCTTTCCTTACAACGACATGGATCGTCTACATTTTTTTAGAACGCATGGTCATTTACTATACATACCTTTACAACGAAATTCGTTGTAAAGGCATGCGTGGTAAATGACCATGCGTTCTAAAAAAAATGCGTAGTAATGACTTCGCGATGTACAACGCATGCGTGGTAATGCATGCGTTGTAATGGTATCGCGAAGTATAAAACTCATTGTAATGGCTGTTTACCACACACAACACGTCTGCCTGGAGGTCCAAGCAAGATCGGTAGCAATAGGACATCTGTGGAGGCTCATTAGCACCTTCCTCGATGTTGTCTTTTCGACCTGGGGGTTGTAATTCAATTAGGTGAAACTGTGAAAGATCCAATGCTGGAGGAGATATTGCTCACCTATAACTACAGTTCTCCGCCGTTGATACCTATCATAGATTCCCATGTGACGCTACCCCTCCTGTTGTCATGAGGCTGAGGTATCCCCTTTCATTTGAAAGTGCTACAAAAATGGATACATGCAATTCTCTAGGTTAGTGAAGTACAATCCTCACCAACTCATTGGCTCTCTGCCGGGACATGCAACGAGGTGTATATCTTGTACATAGCACAACATTAGATAAGTACATTCTCTTATTGCTGTTTTATTGATCCGTTCCCAGGATTCCCTGCCTCATTACTGGGAACAGTTCACTCATGTGAATATATGAAACATGCCAGCACTGGAGAACTGCAGTTACAGCTACGTAAATGTTTCTTATGTAGCACCCAACAGTATTCAAACCAGTCATCCTCAAACCACAGAGAAATGCCCTAAGTATGTGCATTGACCCTCTCAGTTGTTGCAACTGCAAACGGGATTATCACCCTTTTTGTCCCACTCTTAACTTAGTGAGGGGTTCCTGCATCTCATCAAATGGGCACTTCAGAGCCTGCACCAATGAACTCTTTCAGCCCAGTTCCCTGCTCCTGCCTGTATGATGAGCACTTAAAAGAGCGCTCCCACATTCAGCCCACCGCTTCTGTGTATTTTCTGTCTCTTACCAGGTCCTCTTTGGACCGCTTGCTTTTTAAGTAATATTTAACCAGCAGGACATCCACCCCGTTACTGAAAAGTCTTCATCTGCCAAAAGGGACACGGCTCACGTCTGGGCTAGAAATTGTGCCGACGGAGGTGGGTGGGTGCGCCCAAGATGGTGTCATAGCAAAGAATCTGTGGTAAGGAACCATTTGAATGAATAAATGCAAGAAGGGTTTACAGATCAGGTAAGCTAAGCTGTTTTCAGTGCATTTTATGGATTCAAGAGAGTTTTACTACAAGGTGTAGCTATTAAATGTAACACGAACTTTACAAAATGGATAATTAATGATACACCTAAGTATGACTGAAATACTCCATGGACCGCCACATTTATGAACAGATATAAAGCAGCTTGCGAGTTAAGGTTAGGACATGCAGGGATGCTGAAAAGGAACAATGCTAAGTAGCCTCTTGAAAGGTTGTCATGGAAAAGCCTGCATCCGCAAAGAGATGGCCAGCCAGGGAAGAACAATGACTCTTTTTAAGGGCATTATTCAGGAATGGAATTTGGTTTCAAGAACCTAATCTAAATTACTTTACAATGTCCATTGAAGAATTTCAGATGTCTGTGAGGCCAAAAATCCTGATTTTAAAGGCAAAAGCAATGTGAGGGAATATGCACATCTTGAAAAAAACACACACACGTGTGAGAACCCCTCAATGCAACAACAGTTTTCCAAATGGCCTGTTATTTACCCTTTTAACTTGACACCACATGAGGAATAGTCCGAGCACTGCTCGCTGGTCAAAATAAGGGCAACTGCACGCAGGTGTTGTATTAAATAAAGCATCAAGAAAAGCAAAGCTTCAGGATGTCCAGCCCGGGGATGCTTCTTTCTGCATCACTTATCTATAAGGAGCGCAATCCTGGTGCACCCCTGGTGCACTCCTCCTACGGAGGCCTACAGCACTATCAGGGATGTTTCTTTCTGCATCACTAATCTATAAGGAGCGCAATTCTGGTGCACCCCTGGTGCACTCCTCCTACTGAGGCCTACAGCACTATCAGGGATGTTTCTTTCTGCATCACTAATCTATAAGGAGCGCAATTCTGGTGCACCCCTGGTGCACTCCTCCTACTGAGGCCTACAGCACTATCAGGGATGTTTCTTTCTGCATCACTTATCTATAAGGAGCGCAATTCTGGTGCACCCCTGGTGCACTCCTCCTACTGAGACCTACAGCACTATCACGGATGCTTCTTTCTGCATCACTTATCTATAAGGAGCGCAATTCTGGTGCACCCATGGTGCACTCCTCCTACTGAGACCTACAGCACTATCAGGGATGTTTCTTTCTGCATCACTTATCTATAAGGAGCGCAATTCTGGTGCACCCCTGGTGCACTCCTCCTACTGAGACCTACAGCACTATCAGGGATGTTTCTTTCTGCATCACTTATCTATAAGGAGCGCAATTCTGGTGCACCCCTGGTGCACTCCTCCTACTGAGACCTACAGCACTATCAGGATGTTTCTTTCTGCATCACTTATCTATAAGGAGCGCAATTCTGGTGCACCCTGGTGCACTCCTCCTACTGAGACCTACAGCACTATCAGGGATGTTTCTTTCTGCATCACTTATCTATAAGGAGCGCAATTCTGGTGCACCCCTGGTGCACTCCTCCTACTGAGACCTACAGCACTATCAGGGATGTTTCTTTCTGCATCACTTATCTATAAGGAGCGCAATTCTGGTGCACCCCTGGTGCACTCCTCCTACTGAGACCTACAGCACTATCAGGGATGTTTCTTTCTGCATCACTTATCTATAAGGAGCGCAATTCTGGTGCACCCCTGGTGCACTCCTCCTACTGAGACCTACAGCACTATCAGGGATGTTTCTTTCTGCATCACTTATCTATAAGGAGCGCAATTCTGGTGCACCCCTGGTGCACTCCTCCTACTGAGACCTACAGCACTATCAGGGATGTTTCTTTCTGCATCACTTATCTATAAGGAGCGCAATTCTGGTGCACCCCTGGTGCACTCCTCCTACTGAGACCTACAGCACTATCAGGGATGTTTCTTTCTGCATCACTTATCTATAAGGAGCGCAATTCTGGTGCACCCCTGGTGCACTCCTCCTACTGAGACCTACAGCACTATCAGGGATGTTTCTTTCTGCATCACTTATCTATAAGGAGCGCAATTCTGGTGCACCTCTGGTGCACTCCTCCTACTGAGACCTACAGCACTATCAGGGATGTTTCTTTCTGCATCACTTATCTATAAGGAGCGCAATTCTGGTGCACCCCTGGTGCACTCCTCCTCACTGAGACCTACAGCACTATCAGGGATGTTTCTTTCTGCATCACTTATCTATAAGGAGCGCAATTCTGGTGCACCCCTGGTGCACTCCTCCTACTGAGACCTACAGCACTATCAGGGATGCCTGCCACTACTGCAAATGCCACAACTCACACTACCATTCTATCATCTGAGGTAAGTACAAAGGAAAGTAGTGGAAGTATGATTCAGGCAAGCACAGGGATGCTTAGCATTGGACATACTTTGGGTTTTTAAGGTGCATGCTTTAGGATTAAGGTTCAGTAAGGTTAAGGTTTGGAATGCATTTAAGAGTTACGATTTAAGTTAGGTTTTGGGTTAGGATCACATTTATGATTTCGGTGTAGGGTCGGAGTTGGTGTAGCTGTATAGATGATGTAGTGACTAATTACGTTGCATCCTTACCTGGTCGGGGGAGTGGCTTCGATACACAGGCCAATGCAGAGGTGGTTGATGTTGTAATACTCAGCTCAATTCTAATACTTAGTCCCGCAATACAAAAAGCTTAGGGGAATTTAACAATTTTTTTAATCGGAAGTAACGATGAATAAATCATGCTATGAGCGTTAAGATCCTAAATGTTTTGATCCACCTATGATTTTTTTAAATAAAACAAGCAACTTTCTAAAACTTGACAATCTTCTTTTAAATGACATAGTCTACAAACCGATAATTGATCCTTGAGTTTCTCCTTTGTACCCATGCCAACCATCCTAGTTGAGATTAGAGTAGTGTAGTCCTGTGTCTCAAACAATACTTTCTCTAAATGTTTCCCTAGTACGCTAGGAGCATGTACAGCTTTGTTTCTATATATACCAAACACAGTCTTCCAGCCACATACAAAAATAGTTCTAATTGTGCTGACATTTTCTTTGTAAACCACACGTTTCCAAAAGTGTACAACCACTGTAACGGAGCATATCCATGACCAAATTAATTTTCCAATTTTAGGGAAAAACCTACTTTTACTTCAGTGCCGTGCAGCCCTTCACCTGCTCACTTCCACAAACCAGGGCACTAACAGCCAGAATTGGCATGTCCTTAACCTTAATCTTCTGGAAGAAAAGCAGAAAGAATGTTTAAGATAGTTACCATACGCCTTAATTGCAGGAAAATATTTATTAGTTCTGCAGCCATATCCTCATATATTTCAATCCTTCTAACAACACCACAAACATATTGAAATACAAGGACCATCAGATGCAGAATGCAAAAGAACATTAATGAAAACACTGCAGTCTGGTATCAGAAATATTGTTAAGGAAACCTTCACCTGCTTACACCGAATACACACTAAAATGTGAGGGTGTGATTCACAAAGCACATTTCCATGAGTAAAATATGTCTTACTCCTAGGAATTGGGAAGTAAGTCTCACTTAAGTCGGGGTAAGACATAAATACTCACAGAATTTGCATTTGCAAAGCCAATAGGTTTCACCTTTTTGACCAATTGGCTTTGACCATGTTTTTCAGTGATGCTTTGGCGCATCAGCAAAAAGCTAACTTGCCGCTACTGTGCAGCATCGATTACAATTTTTTTTTTTTAAAGTGCAATTCCGCCGCCACAACTGGCAGTCATGTCATCTCGTAGGCAAACACATGGATCATGGTGTATGTAATGTACATGCATTCGTCATCAGGCATGCACGCACCTATTTAATGACACAGGTACCATTTGCTGCCATTGTTTTATTTACAGATCCAAGATGTCGAATGCCACTTGGATCTATAAATAAAAACATTCAATTTTTCTTGTGCATAACCGCATTTTGACACATGGAGCAGGCCGGCAGCAAATGCCAGCTGTTGAGCACACCAAAAACATAAAATTAAAAACATTTACAAAAAATGTAAAGAACCATGGGGTGCGGGCGCAATGGAGGAGTCATGGGGGAGGAGCAGCGGGGAGTGGGATGGGGTGAGGTAGCAACAAAGGTGCTGGAAGCTAGGAGAGGAAAAATCTAAAACAATAAAAGCCAGCTAGGGGAAAGGAAGGCAATGGCAAGCCTAGGAGAGGCGAGGGAGCAAGACGGAGTATGCACAGGGGGTGGATGTTTACATTGGTAAGCAACACAAATGTATACACTCTCATGGAAAAAGATAAAAGTAGTTCCTTAAATGTGAGTGGAGGAAGGTTACGAGTCAGAGAATCAAAAGGATGGTAAAAAGGAAATGCTCCAGGGGAAGAACAAGCAGAAGAAGAGGAAGGCAAGCTATTGAATAAGGATGAGAGTGACAGTCAAGTCAACCAATGGTAAGCAGTGGCCGGGTACTAAGCCTACTGTACGTTTTGGCATGGTCCACTCGAGGACGTCTCAGAAGCTGCATGGTAGGCAAGACCTAAAAACCTTTGCAATTTTGGCCCCGTATGTTTTATACTTCTGCACGAGTTAAAAAATGTGGGTGTATTTTTTTCATCTTCTTAATCTCCATCCAAGGACTTCACCATATCAAATACCTGAAATAATTAAAAAATAATAATAATAATTTAGGGATTGTGAAGTTCACACCCAGTTCGGGTGAAATACACAGTGATAAAGCTAAAGGCATGTAACTCAGAATGCAATAAACATTGTAATGTTATCATTAATTATTAATAACCTTCAAACCCGTGCAATAACAAAACCCAAGGCGATCAACATATTTGCACCCATAAAGCAACTATAGACATACAGTACCCACAATGATATTTGGTATTTGTCTACTCAGTTGGAACATAAATTATTAGCATGTTATGACTCGTATAACCACTTTTACATTTTCCAGTGTCTGCTAGGCATAACAAGAGGCAGCCCTATGCTCCCTGTTTCAAATCTTTATCTCAGATTTCCCCTCTTCTAATGTTAGGCACATTACCAAAAGGCAGCCATCTCGCCTTCACAACATACATAAATGAAATGTTCACAGAAACATTTTTTCGTTATCGCTATCCTGAAACTTGGACACAAGGTGGAGCCATTGTTACAGAAATAGTAGCATGTACAGAAATGCAATGATTTGATTTGTAGTTAATTTCTTCTTGTGTATTTGACAATAAGCAGATGATTTTTACTTTTAGAAGCTACTAAAACGTTTATCTACAAACACCATAAGCAAATTAAAGGGCAAGTAAACGTTTTTGCACCTTACTGATGTGCAGATCTTCTCTGACAGCTCCCACCGTCTCCTTTCAGATCAAACTTGAATAGGTGCAGATAGAATCCGTGATTCCTCCGGGCACAACCTTTCACCTTTATTTTCTAGTGACACACATGCTTTCTCTTTGCCTTGATAGAATCATTTGTTGATTAGGCATACAGCTATCAGTGATTTCAGCAACTCAGCTTATGACAATGCACCCAGGATGGGCAGCTGCCTGCATGCAACCCAGCAAAATCTAAATATTGTTATGTTATTAAGTTATGTGTATTTGTAGAGCGCACTGCCACCCACAAGGGTATCTTGGTATTGGGCAGGGCTTTGTGCCTAGCCCTACCTGTGGTAGGCTGGTTAATTGAAAAGCCAGGTCTTCAGCTTCTTGCAGAACTCAAGAAGAGAGGAGGAGGCTCTGGTGTGGAGTAGGAGGCTGTGCCACGCTTCAGGAGCAATGTAAGGGAACATCTGTCCTCCTGATCTGGTTCTGTGTATGCGTGGAAAGTGTGCAAGTTGGAGTCTTGCGGACCGAAGGTGTCTGGGTGGTTGATGGAAGGAGATGCGACGGTTCAGGTAGGTGGGGGTCTAAGGTGTGTAGTACCTTGAATGTGTGTGTGAGGAGTTTGAAATGAACGAGTTTGTGTATCTGGAGCCCACAGAGCTCCCTGAGGCATGATGTGATGTGAGTTTTGTTGTTGAGGATGAGTCTGGCTGCTGAGTTCTGAATGGTTTGTAGTATTCTAGTGAGTTGCTTGGTGATCCAGACATAGAGTATGTTTCCATACTCCAACTTGCTGGTGAGTGACAGTTTTTCTAGTGTTGCTTGGGAGCCATTTGAATATCTTCCTCAGCATCTTCAGGGTGTGGAAGCAGGATGCAGTGACAGCGTTTACTTGTGCGGTCATGTCCAGTTTGCTGTTGAGGATTATATCGATGTTCCTGGCATGGGTGCCAGGTGCGGGTGTGAGTCTGAGTTCGGCCATCCACCAGTTGGAGCCCCACCTGAAGCTTAACCGCACAAGGACCAACATGTTGGTGGCTGGTTGCCAGCCTCTCCATTGGCACTTAATAACCTATGTCGGTGTCCAAAGCCTGCTTTACCATTTTGTTATCTAGGATTTCTTTTTTATCAAGACAACCCAAGATGGCAGCTGTGTTGACATCTGCATTTATGGTCCATACATAAAGCATTCTCTGGCAGCATAGAATGAAAGGACCAGGACCGTGTTCCCTCTCAACTTTACCAACAGCAACTAGTTTGATCTAACCCAGGACCCTTACTTACCAAAAGGTCTACAAAGACTTTACAGTGCAGCCACTTGGGTCCTGGTGTGGCTGAAAAAAGAAAACAAGTCTCATAGATGAACAGCCCCTCCCATTGACTGCCTCTGTTCAGTCGAATCAGGTTCAATATGCTCTCATATCACCAAATAATCCTTACTATGAAATAAGACCTATTTTCCTACAATACAAATTAGTGCAGCATACCCCTTTGAGGTCCTTGCAATCATCTAAATTGCTGTTACTTAAAACCCCATGTAAATAAGCTCCATGTTGGGGCAAATCCTTTAATTGCTGGAAATTCACTGCCTCTCTGTGAAATTCAAGTCAAACGTTCTTTCTGAAAACAAATTAAACTATGGGGCATATTCTCAAGCCCCCATCGCCACCACAAAGTCACTTCCAGTGACGTTGTTGTGGCGATAGGGGCTTCGTCCTACTCACAAGGCAGCGTTAAGCCACATTAAGTGGCTTAACGCTGCCTTGTGAATAGGGCCCCCTTCACGCTGTTTTTAGCGTGAAGGGGGCGTGCAGTGAGTGTTGCGGTGGGCGTTCCATCGCAACACCCATTGAGTTTGACGCTACCTCCTATTCACAAGGGCAGCGTAAATAGGAGGTAGCGCCAAACTTAAGACCAGGAAAAATCTGGTCTTAAGGTGGCGAAACGAGGAGAAATGCTTTATTTCTCCTCATTTCTGCTTTTTCCATGTGTGCTGCCTTGTGCAGCACACATGGAAAAAGCAAAATGCCATGGTTTGTTCATGTACAGGAAGGTGTCCCTTCCTGTAGATGAACAAACTTTTTTTTTAAATGCCGTTTTGTAACTTACATGTGTGCTGCATGAAGCAGCACACATGTAAGTTACAAACTGGCATTTAAGGTTTGTTTATGTGCAGGAAGGGGCACCTTCCTGTACATAAACAAACCTCCCTGCTTGCAGACACCCTTGCGCTATGGTAGAAGGGTGCCTACGTTGGCGCTAAGTTGTGAAACTTAGCGCCATCGCAGGGGGAAACGCGAGGCTGCACCATATCCTTGAGAATAGGGTGCAGCCTCGCGTTTTCGAAGTGGTGGAGAGAGGCGTTAAGCCAAGAAGGCTGACGCCTCTCTCCACCACTTCCTTGAGAATATGGCCCTATGTCTTCACCCTCAGCCAGCTCAGTACAGGAGCGATAGGGAACAGGCTACGAGGTTTACTGTCGAGGTCCCTCGGTCATAGTCACACTTAGAAATATATAAGTGTAATGAGAGGAAAATGTGACTACCCTTTCTGGTCAAAACATAGGATTTAACACATTCAGCAGCTAAAAAAACATTTTTTCACCATTGGCAGATCAGTTTTAGCCACTGTTAAAGTACTGTAGCCCAGAATTAAAACTGAAGTTTTGAGAGGCCAGTGACAGGAACTCTCTGTGACGTGAAAACCTCTCCTTCATCACCTGAGTTTAACGACCTTGCACAGTGGTTAATACTACCATTTTTACTGTCTTTCTGCCTGTGACAGAGTTATAGAAATGACTGTTACCCGCGATAATCTGGCAGAGAGGTTTTCGCTTGTAGGTGGTGGTTCCCCTTTTGCAGCTTGTGGCATCTAATTGCCGGTGTTTATCATCAGCAGACAAGCAGCACCATCTCCGGCCTGAGGCCCTTGCTCACTACATTTACCCTTCAGTGAAGAGACTAATAGAAGGCTAAGTGTGTGGTGCTTTAAACACTCGGAGCAATATTTATGACCCTGTTTCACGATGCAAACCTTAAGTCAGATTTTTAAAGCCACGTAAAGGCACCTTGCGTGGCTTTGAGTGGCTCCGAAAATCTGGAGTAACGCAGCGCAAATCGCTGCGTTGCGTTACTCTGCCCTGGGAAGGTGTTGGTGGGTGTTCCCACGCAACTCTCATGGTTTTTGTATTCAAATGTTTATTAAGATTTTCAAAAATATGGAGCAAAATACATACAAAAGTATAAAATCACGACAGAAGGAAATTAAACATAGTTCCGTTCAAAGACATGCTTCTAGTGGGATGTGCAAAATTAAAGTAAAGGGTGACGGACACATGTGAGATGGTATACTTAAGATTCAGGTCGTTGTAACCTGCATAAAGCTATTAGACATCATGACATTGAAAGCATCCTAATACATATTGAAACATCAATTCGATTGATATCTTGAAATATTGATCACATATATATTTTGACGCATTCCCAGATTTACAAGACCTTGCAAACCTGGGAATGCTCCAAAAGATACTCCTCCCCAGGAGAGGAATAACGATGAGAAATAACTTTATTTCTCCTCTTTACATCCTCTTTCTATGTGTACTGCATACTGCAGCACACATAGATAGAAGAATATGCCTCTCATGATTGTTTTTGTACAGGAAGGTGTCCCTTCCTGCACAAAAACTATTCTGCATGCAATGCAGGTAACCTTGTACCATGGTGCAAGGGTGCCTGTATTGGCATAGGCTGCCAGTTATGCGCCAGAGCAGGGGGATGAGTCAGGAATGCGCCGTATGCCTTAAATACATCGCATTCCTGCCCTTTCCCATTGATGCAGCTCAGCAAGGTGACTTACTACACTGCGTGAAAGGTAAAGGGGAGGAATGCTCTGTATTTAATACAATACAACACATTTCTGTTCTTTCCTCATTTTGGTGCCTTTTAGGCTGCCTAGCGCCAACGCAGGGGCAAGGGTGCCTGCATTGTAAGCAGGATTGTTTTTGTGCAGGAAGGGACACCTTCCTTCACAAAAACAATCCTGAGAGGCATTTTCCTCTTTCTCTGTGTGCTGCTAATGCAAAGAGAAAGAGGAAGTAACGAAGAGAAATAAGGATAATTCTCCTCGCTACACCTCCCCTGGGGAGTCGTAGCTTTTTGACATATTCCCAGGTTTACCAGTGCTGGTAAATCTGGGACTGCGCCAACATCCATGGGTGGTTGCATGGGAACACCCATGCCCATGGAACGCCTTCCCAGTGCAGAGTAACAACACAGTGATTTGTGCTGCATAGCGTTACTCTGGATTTATCAAGCCACGCAGGGCCACGCAAGATGGCCTTGCATGGCTTGATAAATCCAACTTAGGTTTTGCGTCCCCCTTGCAACGCAAAACCTTTATCAATATGCCCCTAAACAGTAAAATGCATAGTTTTTTATGTAATGTACCTCAGTGTTAGTTGGCTGAAGTTCAGGTTGTAAATGTCCCTTGTGCTCAGTATTAAACATAGTCTGGTGGTACGTCATGCGACTGTGGCCTGATGAGAGGTGCCAAGTGCCCTGTCCTTCAGGGATCTGTGAGGGCTAATCAGGTAGCTTGTTACTTAAGGTCAGTCAGCGAGTGTAGAAGTCAGAGCATATAGGTGCTCCACTAACGTCGAGCTGGTATGGAGAGTTTGAGCTGCATACATACACAGTCACAAAGCTACCTTCGGCACTGGAGAGGCTCCCACCCTCCACAGCAGATCTGGAAAAAGTGCTTGTAATGACTGTAAACTGTTCAGAGCAACCAACCACTGAAACGTACTGCGACAACCAACCCATGGAGGTAGACAATATTGCACAAATAGGCATAATTCCCGAAAAAAGATTCACATACCAGACATATTTAAATATCAAGACAAACAGGCTAGAGAGAGAGTCTTCCCTACACTACTATAAATTAAAAACACCAGGAATAATTTCCGTGAAAAAATATATGGGAAGGAGCTCTATTTTTTTTTTTTTTTATTAAAGAACCGTCACTCACCAACCTAGTTGGTGACAAGCTTCATCATTGGGTTCCCACCCTGGGTGCCAAATGCCTCCAGGGTGTGCTTTGACGTCAGATTTACTGTGGAGCTGGGATTTGTTTTAACAGAGTGAGAAAAGTGCAAGTGATATAAAATTGACTCAAGGCCATCCACCAGTTCAGGTACTTTATTAATGGTAGTCTTGGGCAAGTTTAAAAACAGTGTAGGATGTCTTCAAGACTATAGTGGTGCTGTGCATCCCTTTTTCATCTGGTCAACATGTTTCAACCATTTACCACTAAGGGGCCGATTCCGATTCGGGCCGGAAATCTCTCCGACCGAGCCGGTCTCGGAGAGATTTCCGACCGAACCGGACCCTAGCAGTCCGACCGAACGAGTACGATGCGCACGTATGCTATCGGACTCGATTCGGTCGGACTCCCATTGAAGTCAATGGGAGCCAGTTGTACGACGCGTACACGGGCTCCCATTGACTCAATGGGCACGACGCGAACAAGGGCGCCTCCTACAGCGTGTTCGCGTCGATGCAGGTCGCACCGTACATGCACGTGTAGGGGGGACCCATGGCTCCCCCCTGTGTGCGACTCTCGTGCCTACGCTTCCAGGGGGGTCCGACACGGACCCCCAAAGTGCGGCTCCGACAGCTCCTTGGAGCCGGACTGCGCGAGTCGGTCGGAGCGGTCGAGGTGCGCATCGTACTTACCCGGCCGGGGAACGTCTCCATTGCGCGGTGCGAGTCGTCCCCCTGCGAGTCGGTCGGAGCGGTCGGGTCCTGCGAACGAGTCGGTCGGAGATTTCGCGAGCGCACGCATCGTACTCGCTCGCCCGGACGCACGTACGATTCGGTCGGGAAATAGGGCTCCGAATCGGATCCGGTAAAGCCGAATCCAATTCGGAGCCCTACCGGCCGAGATCGGAATCGGCCCCCATGTGCCCATAAGGGTCAATATGGCTTTCATCAGGACCAAAATTTGTGATGCACATGCACCTTAAGACATGCGCTGCAAGCTTGTTTTTCAAACTTACACACAGTGAATCACCTCCTGTGACTGTTTCTGTTGAATAAAGTATGAAATATAAGAAGAGAGACACTTGTAGTTATGTTGGTAGCATTCTTTCTTTTGAAACACAGGGAACAATAGCATAAGTCGAGGCTGGGCGCAAAAAGGGCATGCATTATGACCCACACTTGCTGGAACCTCCAGCAAACATTAACATTATAACACCACATACTGAATCATGCTGTGGCTCAATCGCAAGCCGTACCCAAAATAGTGGTGGTTGGGCTGCAATATTTCTGGTTACATAACACATGAATGAAGGCTTGTGTCACTCTTGTGTACATAGGTAAATACATAAATAAAATCTTTTGACCCACCTGTTGTGCAGTCTTTCTTTGCAACATGGTGGCTCCGAGGGGGTGGACCCTATTGTCACACTGTAATATCATCAATATGAAGACTTAGATTAGCTTAAAATCGTCCATAGTATGGTAGGTGTGGTCTGTGTTGCCCCCCATTTTCCCCACTTACTTCGTCAAGCATTTCATTCTTTGGTATATCTTTGTTGTCACCTCTTGAGCCCCGTATTTTACTGTGAGTGTCTTACAGCCAGCATTAAGTACTCCCCAACAGGTGATTCACGGCACTTCCAGGGATGAGCTAATTCGGCTCCGCGTCTGATAGGTACCAAGGATTTCCCCGAATGTCTGACAGGTGGGGAATGCCCTTGATGTGATTGGATGCCTCTGAAAAAGACGTTCTATATGAAATTCAGCTTCATGAATTACATGCTGTCATTCTCGGATTCCTTCATCATGCGTATTGGCCCAATCTAGTTATGAACAGGCATACTTGATAGTAAGGCTGCGCAGTTGAGTGACAACTTGTACTGCATTTCTGCGCCACCTCCTCAAAGGGGTGGGGGAAATCCTTCCCCGCCCCTTTACCACATGTAGCGAAAACTTAAATCTGCTGGGAAAATTCCTTGTGACGTCTTGAGTACCTCATTCAAATACTATAAAGATGGATGTGTCATGTGAGTCCCTGCGTGCATATATACCTATCCCAAGGTCTTGAGAGATTGTATACTGTACGGTGGGGTTGATTCGTCTTGGCGGATCCCAACCAGTATTCCACTTCTTCTGTAATCCCCTTATGTATAGTATGTATATATTCCTTTCCAAAGGTCTTGAGAGAGCGTATACTGTACAGTGGGGATGATTCGGCTTGGCAAACCCCAACCAGTATTGCACTTGTTCTGTAATCCCCTTATGTATAGTAGACATATGGGGTGTACTCTTCGAGTCAGAGGGGAGAACCCCATTTTTATACAAAGACCTTTAAGTATCCACTTTGTGTGATGGGTGGGTTTTATTTGTGGAAGTTTTTTTCAGTAAATTGTTATCTCTTAAGTCCCTAGCAAAACATATATCTCTGGTTATTACGTAGTGGCTTGTTACCAGGGTGTTGTGTGTTAGGTGGCAGCTTGAAATGGGAAAATCACATACTAACACCTGCAGCCTAAATATATAATATATGCTCAGTATACTTCTGATGTGCTGGGGTTGTTACATTCTAGTATGTGTTCCTCAAAGCTCATCGTTGTTGAAGTACCATGTTTCATGGACTATTATCATTGATTCCAGTTTTTTGAGTGGGCATACAGTAAACCCACCGCTGTTCTTTTTCCGGTAGTAGTATCTCTGTATTCCTGGCTGGTTGTTCAATCTGTTTAATGACCACCCATCTCATGTCATTTGATGTATGTCCTGTCTTCAGGAAATGGTCTGTCATCTTCGCTGTGTATCTCTTGCATCTAATGTTGCTGCGATGTTCGCAGATCGGCGTTTTGACTTTTCTGGTTGTCATCCCTACATACCGTAGGTTGCATGGGCAGGTAATGAGGTATACAATTTTGGTAGAATTACAATTGGTGTGTTTCCTTAGTGTCCATGTCTTTCCTGGTTCCAAGTTGAGTGTCTTTGTGGTACTCGTAAGATGGCAGACACTGCAATTTCCGCATGCGTAGTGGCCCACAACTCCTGGTAGGCCCCAGCTATCGAGGACAGTGGTTTTTGTAGGTATGGTTTTATTCTTCAGCCGTGTTGAGACCAGAATGTCCTTTAGGCTCCATGACGTTTTGAATGAAAATAGGAGTTTCTCCCAGTTCAGTTTTCCTGTATGCAGAATCTTCCAATGCTTATTCACCATCTTATTCATCCGATTAGAGATAGTGTTGGATGTCGTTACACATGTCAAAGGGATACTGGTGTCACTGTGGGTAGCAGGTTCCAACAGAGCTTCCCTGTTTTGATTTTCTGCTTGTTTGCACATAGTCTTTATGATGTTTTCAGGATAGTTCCATTGTCTGAGTTTTTCTTTCAGGGTCAAAGCCTGAACGTTGTAATCCTGAAAATACCATAGACTACATGCAAACGAACAGGAAATCAAAACAGGGAAGCTCTGTTGGAACCTGCTACCTACAGTGACACCAGTGTTCCTTTGACATGTGTAATGACATACAACACCATCTCTAATCAGATGAATAAGATAGTGAATAAGCATTGGAAGATTCTGCATACAGGAAAACTGAACTGGGAGAAACTCCTATTTTCATTCAGAAAGGCACAGAGCCTAAAGGACAGTCTGCTCTCAACATGGCCATAGAATAAAATTATTCCTACAAGAACCACTGTCCTCGATAGCTTGGGCCTACCAGGAGTAGTGGGCCACTACGCATGCGAAAATGGCAGTGTCTCCCATTTACGAGTACCACGAAGACACTCAACGTGAAACCAGGAAAGACATGGACACTAAGGAAACACACCAATTGTAATTCAACCAAAATTGTATACTTCATTACCTGCCCATGCAAGCTACGGTATATAGGGATTGACCACCAGAAAAGTCAAAATGCGGATCTGCGAACATCGCAGCAACAAGATGCAACATGCAAGAGGAACACAACGAAGATTCAAGACCATTTCCTGAAGACCGAACATACAACAAATTACATGAGGTGGGTGGTCATTGAACAGATTGAAGAACCAGCCAGGAATACAGAGGGACAACTACTGGAAAAAGAACAGCGGTGGATTTACTGCATGTTCACTCAAAAAACTGGATTCAATGACAATAGTCCATGGAACACGGTACTTCAACAAGGATGAGCTTTGAGGAACACATACTTGAATGTAACCGCTCCAGCACATAGGAAGTATACTGAGCATATAATATGTATACAGACCACAAGTGTTAGCATGTAATTTTCCCTTTTAAAGCCACCGCCTGACACCCCGCACCCAGGTAACAAGCACTACGTAATAACCATATATATATTTTTGCTAGGGACTTAAAGGATTACAATTTACTGAAAATAACTTCCACAAATAAAACCCTTCACAATGTCTTGCTAGTGTTATGGGTCATCATACAAATAATAACCGCACAAAGTAGATACTTATGGGGCTTTGTCAAAAATGGGATTCTCCCCTCTGACTTGAAGAGTACACCTCTATATGTCTACCATACATAAGGGGATTTCAGAACAAGTGCAATACTGGTTGCGAATCGCCAAGCTGAATCAACCTTACTGTACAGTATATGCTCTCTTGGGATAGGTAGATATGCACGCAGAGACTCACATGATACATCCACTTTTATAGTATCTAAACGAGGTGGTTGGGATTTCTTAAGGGATTTTCCAAGCAGATTTAAGTTTACATCAATTTTGCCACACACGCAAAAGGGGTGGGGCAGGATCTCCTCCACCCCTTTGAGATGTGGTGTAGAAATACAGTATACATTGTCACTCAACCATGCGACCGTATTATCATGTGTGGCTGTTCATAACTACATTGGGCCAATACGCACGATGAAGGAATACGAAAACGACGGTATATAATTCATGAAGCCGCATTTCGTATAGGAAGTCTCTTTTTTAGAGGCATCCAATCACATCAAGGGCATTCCCCACCTGCCAGACACTCAGGGAAATCCTTGGGACCTATCAGCAGATGCGGAGCTAGCGTGCTCCTGGTTGGGAACCTATCAAAAGCTGAGTCAACGTGTCCCCGGAGGTGCCATGAATCGGCTGATGGAGAGTATTTAATGCCGGCCTTAAGACACTCACAGTAATATACGGGGCTCGAGAGGAGACAACGGAGGTGTATCAAAGGGCGAGATGCCTTGATGAAGTAAGTGGGGAAAATAGGGGGGGCAACACAGACCATGCCTACCATACTATGGACGCTTTTAAACTAATCTAAGTCTTCAGATTGATGATATTAGAGTGTGACAAAAGGGTCCACCCCTCAGAGCCACCATGTTGTAAAGAAGACTGCACAACAGGTGGGTCAAAACATATTATTTATGTATTTAACTATGTACACTAGTGTGACATAAGCCTTGATTCAGATGATATGTAACCAAAAATATTGTGCCGTCACCATCACTATATTGTACACTGCTTACGATAGAGCCACAGCATGATTCAGTATGCGGTGTTATAGTATTAAAGTTTGCTGGAGGTTCCAGCATGTGTGGGTCGTAATGCATGCCCTTTTTGTGCCCAGCCTGGACTTATGCTATTGTTCCCTGTGTTTCAATTGAAAAAATGCTACCAACATAACTACAAATGTCTCTTCATGTATTTTATTCTTTATTCAACAGAAACAGTTGCAGGAGGTGATTCATCATGTGTACGTTTGAAAAACAAGTTTGCAGCGCATATAAAATGGTGCATGCGCATCACAGAATTTGGTCCTGATGAAAGCCATATTGACTCTTATGGGCACTTAGTGGTAAATGGCTGAAACATGTTAACCATATGAAAAAGGGATGCACAGGACCATTGTAGTCTTTAAGACATCCCTCACAGTTTTTAAACTTTCCCAGGACCACCATTAATAAAGTCCCTGAACTGGTGGATGGTCTTGTGTCAATTTTAAATCACTTGCACTTTTCTCAATCTGTTAAAAAAAACTGCTCCACAGTAAATCAGGCATAGAAGTACACCCAGGAGGCATTCGGCACCCAGGATGGGAACTCAGTGGGGAAGCATGTCACGAACTAGGTTGACGAGTGAGGGTTCTTTAAAAAAAAAACTAGGGTTCCTTCCTTTATTTCCCATATATAGGGCAAGAGACTTTCCTTACAATTGGTACATTGGCAGTGAGTTTGTTCCTGGTGTTTTGAATATTTAAATGTCACTCCTACTTTATGTGAGGATCATGTGAAAATTGACATCCACAGGTCCACGCCGTGCTGTTCACAGTGGCCACTAATGCCACAAAAGCTGTAATGTTGTATCCTCCACTTTGTAAAAGTTGTTAAAGTTTGAGAAGCTGTATACGGTTAATATTAATTGGGTAATAGGTGCTATAAGGATACCAGAGGTCACAGAAGGTGTGCTATGTATTGCGCAATAGCTTTCTGTGGTACTTGCTGTGACTGAGGTTTCTAATGGTATACGAAGTGTCATCTTGTCTGCTTTTAAACAGTATCTACTGTGAGCGATTTCTCTTGTGATATATACTGTCATGTATGGTGATATACATAGACTTGTGGAGATTTCCTGAACTTTGCCAAACATAAAAGAATTTGCAACCCTCGCCAGCATGCACACAAGCAGAGAAGAACCATATACCTGTGGCAATATTCAACAAAACAATAATTTGATTTCTGTGGGTGTATACATGATCCACAATCCAAAACTTATCTGATTTGCTCATCCACATATTACTGAGTGATATAGAGCCTCGCCTCTGCTGCCTCGCACCATAAATAAAGGTAGCAGCACTCTTGGGTAGTGGGCAGTAACCTTTAGACATGTGTAGGTAACAAAAAGTGAGCATTGGCAGTTGGCTTGTCTGAGGACATTGTGGAAGAGAGTGCAAGCTCTTCCCTGCAACAAGCAGTGCCTTGCAGGCCACAGACAGCACTGAGGAAAACGCACCTTCTTTGCTATTGCACATTCACAAAAATGATATGTACTATTTATTTTCATGGGTCTAAGGAAAAGCACCGCCTTGGCTAGCCTGCATGCATCACTGAAAATAAAGCATGCTCTTTGTGTGTGCATGTGCAGTAAAAGAGGAATCCCTGCCTGTGCTGGCATGGGTGCTCAGCAGAACATGGGAGGACGGACTGGGACTTCACTTGCTAAGATCGTGCTGCCAAAAACATGGTGAGCCACCCCACACGTGCGATTCTTAGTAAAATCAGGGGCTGTCTATTTAGAGGTCGGGGATGTCTGGAGAAATATGTGAATGCCATCTTGAGTAACAATAAATATTAGAACAAAAACCCTAATGCTTCTGTCTCGAGTACTGTACTGTACCCCTATGCCAGGCCCCCAGTAATCAGGGGATCACTCATGAAAGGAGACTCAAGTCTTGTGGGCTGGCCAAAACTAGAACCTCTTGGGAAGTTTGACATGTCACTGAGTCTGAAGCCCCTCCAAGCCTCAAATAAAGTCCTAATTTGTAAGTAAATCTCCCTATGTTCTTTCAGCCCAGTCTGCCTATGCCTGAAAACTGCTTTTTGATTGGAAGCGGTGTTCGCCGATTGCGTGAACAAGAGTGTACCATAGCCCGCAGCAGCAATTGTTTGTTCCTCTTTGATTGTCATGTGGATGATGTAACATTGAAACACCCCCTTTACAGCTCTGCTTTTCTGCTCACCTCCTGTAGGGCTTCTCAACCTGCTGAGCACCTGAGCCGCTGGAACGGGCTGAACCTCCCCCTCCTGCACCCGCACGAAGCCTCCCTCCCAGGCCAGCGGGACTTGCTTTGGGCTTTTCTTTGTTTTTGTTTTTTTTTGTTTTTTGTTTGTTTGTATGTTTGTTTTCCCATTTGCTGTGTCTTCCTGTCCATCCGTTCTGGCAGTCAGTTTTGTTCCTCGATAAACCCAATATGTTTTCCAAGCTCAAGCCCCCAGCTCAGACACATTACTGGTGGGTACCATCTGCTGATAGGACAGTAGACAAGCGGTATGATGCTCATCTACCAGTGGCACAGTGGTCTACAGGAGAGCAGATGTGGTTCCGATGTAGAACTGGTGCCCCTCTGTCGGGATGCTTGCCCCCTGGTAAGGTGCTTGTACAATCGTAGGTTCACAGACCCACTGGCGTTATACTTATCTACCAGTGCTATGTTGGTTCAGTATGTGGGATGCTAGTCCTAAAGTGAGATTCTGGTCCTCTAGTGAGATGCTTGTCCAGTAGTTTGTTGCTAGTATTCTGGCAGGACCTTGATCCAACAGTGGCATCCTGGTGGATTGGTGTGATGCAAATATACTAGCAGGACACTGGACTAATGGTTGAAGGTTGCTCTGATGATGGTATACTGATGCAGTTGTGGGATGATACTGATTCAAGTGAAGAACGCCGATCCAGAAGTAGAATGTTAGCCCACTGGCAGGATCCTAGTCTGCTGTCAGGACAGTGGTCCACCAGCAGGCTACGGCTCCTCAGCAGGGCGCCTGTGCCCTGGTAAGATGCTGGTTCTGTTTTAGGGCTCTTCCAGCTTTAGGGACTCAGAATATGTCCTTCTCTGAAGTTTCTGGATTACATTTCTTCCATTCTCTACAGTGTCAGGTATCAGGAATTCCAATGTGTGCACCTAATTTGCCTCAGAAGCTCTGCCCTGCCATCTTCATGCACTCGTCATGGGGAGGTTGAAAGGATGGTTACTGAGAGTGAGAAAACCTTCCAACTACTCTTCCACACTGAAAGGAAATGTGCTTCACAGACCCGATTTTTGAGGCATAAAAAAGACTGTGTTTTTTTTTACCAGCCTTCTCGCCCTCCTAAGTTCTGCTCTCCCTATCTTCAAATCTCCCATCAGCAGCTCCCATCCGCTATGCTTCACTCTCTTTGTGTGCTTTCCTCTTATCAACTTTACCCCTTTTGCTTTGGCAGCTCCCACCATCCTTGCTTCAATCTCTGTGTCCCCAAAATATCTAAATCAAATATCGTTTAACATAAATATTAGGTCCTAAATATTGTTATCAAATTATTCCCAATTGGAGTTAATAATAGAAAATCTGCACCCAGTTGGATGAAATATTTATACATTTAGGACCAGCTATTTATGTTAGACAATATTTCTGCATACAATATGTTGACATACAATCTTTCACCGTTTTTGCCCTCTCTCCTCGGCAGGTCCTGCCCTCCTTTCTCCATCCCAGCTTTGCCCTGTCTACTCTCAGCAGCTCTTATTCTCTCCTTTTTCTACATTTTTTGTTCTCTAGCCACTCTGTAGTTCCTACATTTGCCCCATCTCTGTCTTTGGTGGTTTCTCCTCACCCTTCTCTCTTTGTTTGACACACTCATTAGTTTTTGTTCTCCCTTTTTTCTCACCCTATTGTCCCTCCTCCCCACAGGAGATTCTGCCCTTCCGCATTTTATACTCGCTTCTCCAGTTTGAAATGTTCTCTGCTCTCCATGACTGGCCTTTCGTCCAGTCTCTATTCTCCCTGTTTTACACTCTCTGTGCCCTGAAATTGCTCTCGTTTCCCTACGTTCCCCCGTCCGCACATTCAGCGCCATTTCTGTTCAGTGCGTCGATGAATGGGTAACACGCTTCAGACCTGAACTACAAGTGTCATAACTCCCCTGAATTGTCATATCCCCCCTGAAGTAGCATAGCTCCCCTGAATTGGCATATCCCCCCTGAAGTAGCATAGCTCCCCTGAATTGGCATATCCCCCTGAAGTCGCATAGCCCCCTTAATTGGCATATCCCCCTGAAGTCGCATAGCTCCCCTGAAGTCGCATAGCTCCCCTGAAGTCGCATAGCCCCCCTGAAGTCGCATAGCTCACCTGAAGTCGCATAGCCCCCCTGATTGTTTTCCAGGACTGGGACATGACTGGGAACTGCTTTGTCAAGGCGCCTGGATTTGTACCTACACCTTCGGTCATACACCCTGGCAGGGCTGGATTGATCACTCATCTATCTGGCCGCTTCATCAAGGCCTCTGGGCCTAGTCATGTGCTGATTTAAGACAGCCTCAGTGTGTGTGATCACAACCCTCCTTTGTTCCCTCATCAAGCCATGAGATTCTCCAGCAGAAGCAGCAGGTTAATGCTGTAATAACATTACTAATGGTAAAGGCATTGCCAGGATATTGATTTTTGTCTGTAGATGGAATCCTCTGCTGGGATTAATTTCAGACTGGTCTGCTTGCTTTGTCTCCCTGGTGCCATGCTGCCATCAGCAGCTACTGGGCTGCTGTTGGAAAACAGCCCCATTCTTCCCTCTGCTGCCGTACCTTTCCTCTGAACTCCAGCAAATGAGCCTTTAACAGGGGGGTATATTACATAGTTTTCCAAACTTTAATATTGCAAGTATTTATCTTAGTTTTACAGTATTTTCAAATAGTTAATGGCCATGCAAGTTATTTAATTTAAAATTTCAAGATTTGCATTCAAGGGCAGCACCACATTTTGTTCTCAAGTCTGTTTCTGTGTCTCACTCTCAGCGAGCTCTAGGCAGTGGCGCTCTTAGTTGTCATTCTGTTAGCCTCAACTCATCTCAAGGGAGTGTTTTAGCTGCCATTGTACGCCATAAAGCATGCATTCATACACTCCGAAGTGTACAGGCAATCATTAGACTCTAAGACATGGAGTCATACTCTCCAGACTGTGCTGTTGTGCACTCCAAAGTGTTCTCTTTTATATTCCAGGATGCATAATCCTGGAGGAGTTTAAGTCTTACAGCCATACTCTGCTTCAAGAGCGTCCTAGCCAAGGCCAGTGAGAGAATCTGGATATGATCTTATAAGAATTAGGTCACACATAAATACTAAAAGTTCCTAAAATCTTATGAAAAACTTCATACAGATTTTAAAACCCATACAGGTAACAAATAAAAAACACACCACCTGAGGAGGTTTTTCATATCGTAAAACTGCTCTCTGTCACTAAAGTTCAAGAAAATGCATGTTTCACTATCAAAGGTTTCTGTGGCTGGCCATGGAATCTCTTTGTAGCAAATATTAAAGATATTCGAAAGAATATGGAAAATAGCACAGTAGAATACCGTAGAATACTTTTCTACGTACTGATATAAAAATAAGTGTGAATAAATGTTAAATCCAATAGCTTCCCCTGGTAACTGAATCTGAAATTATTACGGTATCATTGTTATTGCCATGATAACAAGATAATCTTTCACTATATGTGCAAGATTCCCCATGTAACGAAAGAATCTAGGGGCATATTATCAAGCCCATTATCGCCGCATTAGCGGCCGAAATGCGGCGATAATGGCATCGCACTATTAGCAAGGACACGCTAGCGCGTGTTTCCTTGCCTTAACGCCCGGTTCCCTATCGCCTCACCTCGCATCACTAATGAGATGCAAGGTAGGCGTGCCCCTCACAACTACATCATAAAATATCAGTAACGGTGCTTCGCTGTATTTACAACGAAGCCCCGTCCGGTTTAGCGCTGATTTTTTTCACGCTAACTGGGCCTTAACGCTGGAATTTAACGTCTGTTAAATTCCAGACTAAGGCATACCTTACATGGGGGGTGGATTGTGTGGCTAAGACCACAGGCCCTATCATCAAGGATATCGCCGTTTTCGCAGTTTTCCATGGATTTTTGTGTCAAAAATTATGTAAAAACATGTTGCCTGTTGTTTGACTTTGTTTCTATGCTGCCAGAACACTTGGAGACAGTCCAATCACGTTTCCACCCTCTAAGAGGGAACAAGTATGTATTGATATTTGGGCTGGGCAGTCAGAGAACAAAATTGGATAAAGGAACAGCAGCTTCTTTGGTCTTGTTGGCCTTCTCAGCAGCTTTGACCATTGACCATAAAATATTGTTATAGACAAATAGGGGAAAGGGGATTAAAGGAAATTCCTACACCCCATGACTACTTTTATAGCAGATTGAAAGCAAGTTTTTGTCATGTCTCTATACAGATCTTCACCTCAGAGCGTAGTGTGTGGAGTTCCACAAGTCTCATACCTCAGCCCATTGCTGTGTAATTTTGACATCATGCAATTATCCCAATTAATTTGATCACACAGGCACAACTTTTATACACAGGATGATGTGACCCAAATTGTTCCAAGTATAGCAAGCAGCTAGGCAGATGTTACTGCCAGTTTCACAAACTGTTTCAAGTGTAGCAAGCAGCTAAGCTGATGTTGCTATCAGTATCACAAATAGTTCCAAGCGTAGCAAGCAGCTAAACAGACGATGCTACAAGTTTCACAAATTGTTCCAGTCATAGCAAGCAGCTAAGCAGATGGTGCTACCAGTTTCACAAATTGTTCCAATCGTAGCAAGCTGCTAAGCAGATGTTGCTACCAGTTCCACAAATTGTTCCAAGTGTAGCATGCAGCTGAGCAGATGTTGCTGCCAGTTTCATAAGTGTATGCTTCATATTGCAAGTCAAATGTACTTCCAGACTTCGGCCCCCCTTCCAGCCTTTGTATTCTCTTGGGTGATCCCCATTCAGCCTGCAGGTTATAAGTAGGGGTGGGCGGAACTCGCAGAGTTTCACTCAGTGGAATTCCGTGGAGTTACCTAAAAACTCAGCGAGATTCTGCTGGGGTCGGCGAGCGGCGTAGTTCAGTACGTCGCACTGCTTGTGATGAATTTTCGCGCCGGTAGCTTGTCCCACACTGTAAAATCAGCATGAACGGCACCACACAGCACACCAGAGGGCTCTGCTTCTTTCTGCCGCTCGAGTAGATTTTCTACTCAAGCAGCAGCTTTCTCAGAACGAGCGACAGCTTAACACGAGGGGTAGAGACCTGCCGCGACCACCCATGTTGAGAAATCTCGCCAGGAGGCAGTCTAGCTCTCGATTTTCTCGCTTCTCGCTTGTGCTCACCAACTTAATGCAGCAGTTGGCGGACTTCTTCCAAAACTCTGCACTCCAAGCAGAGTGGGCAAAACTCCACCGGAGGAGCAGAGTCTACCACCCACCCCTAGTGATGAGTAGCACTAGACCTCATCTCACACTTAGTAAAAAGCAGTCAAACCTCAGTATATTTTATGCTAAATAAAGCACCGGGAAATAGCTGAAGTGTATACCAAACTTGGAATGGAAATGGGAAAGGCAACACAAGGCAAACTCTTTAATGCACCCACCCAGGATGGCAAAGTGCACTCTGCCATTCTTATGACTCCTTTAAAGTTCCTCTAGCAATGTCTAGTGATGAAACAACCATAAACTGAACTACCACTCTCCTACCTCTACCTCCGCTCTTCCCTCTCCCATGTCATCTTTCCAACCATTCATAGAATTCATTACCTACTTCACCCATCAGGCGGTGCTAATGGCTATGGGGATGCCAAACAGGGCATCTGGGGGGGAGAGGGGGCATGGTCTGCTCGGAGGGAGGTTTATTGGATTATTGTGGCTCTTATTGTGCTCATATTTTTCACCGCACGACCCAATTTATTGTTGCATGAGCTAAAGACTAGAATGGTACAAGTAGTGAGCTCTGCTGCCACAGGCTCCTCAAATTCCCAAACTCTGACATATAATGTGCCAAAATGTATAAAGGAGGACCAACATCAGAAAGCAATTGGGTATATAAAACAGATTCCTCTGCCATCCTCTAAATAGCATCTCAAGCTGCAGCAGTCGGTGTTCTACGATTTTTGATCTCTGTCTTGCAATGCAAAGGATTCTAGGGAGCCAAGTCAGGCTTTTCTCATACAGACTAAGAACTACTATCCTCATCATGTACAGGATTAGATGATAAACTTTGTGATCTGTTTCAGCATGGCCACCCTGTCATTTCAGTTTATTCTGTCCAGCTATTCCTCACCTGCCCCAATATCTATAAAGGGAAAATGTACACATTTCCGGTCCCAGAAACTAGGAAAGCTGTCCCATAGAAGAGAACCAGGTTCCCTTGTGGACAGTGGAGTATTGGCAGAAGGTGGGTAAGAGGGTCCCAGATACTACCTGAAGACCCCTTTGGTGCTATCAGAAGGTAGAAGAGGGTGGCAGATCATTCCCTATGGTAATACCCTTGCTTTGAAACTTTGTTAGAGTTATTTACTAATATTTAGCAAATGGCACAATGCGACGCAAAGCATTGCATCGATTTACTTACCATTATAAAAGTCTGAAGGTGTAACAAAAAATTGCACAGTGGCAAATGAGCGTCCACGCAACTTAGCTATTAACCCCTCTTGTATGTGAAAATCTTCCTTTTCTATGAGCAACTGACGTAAAAAAATCCTGAAAACATGGCTGTTCCCTCCTAAGCTGTGGTGAATCATTTTCTCATATTGCTTTGTAATTGGGTAGAAATTTAGAGCCAACGGAGGCCAATTGTGTGCCACGCTGACCTCTATGAATTTCTGTGATTGTACTTAACTGTTCAGAGAACCAGCTACATCGTCAGTGTAGGGGTCACGTTGATGGTTAGTGACCCAGAATTGACACATCCTTTGCCAACATTTTGATATTGCAACCTCTTGCCTCCAGGTCCCCTTAACAAGCCACTCTGTTACCTTCACTCTATAACCACCCGTCCATCATCAGAAGACTCTCTTGCAGTTGTACATATGTGAACACCCCGACTAAATTATGTTGGGGATATTCCCTATGCAGATTAGGTATTCTGGATTAACTTCTATCTAAACAACCAGATCTCACCCTATCACCAACAGTAAGAAGACCACTTACTTCATGAAGAGTAGAGATTCCAGGATATGAGGGCTGGGTGGCAGATGACCTGAATGTACTGAACCCTAAAGAGAAAGGGGAATAGGAAATGGGCAACTGGTTTCCCCTCCCCCACTGTGTGGCTCCAATTAGTTAAGGTACCTCTGGTAAGATTGCACATCTTGGAGGCTTATGGTTTCACAATTAGCATTATACCTCTCTCTTCCTTTTACTCAAGCAGATCTTGCCATGCTGACTTCTAGGGTGCTCGTTTGAAGAAACATCTGAATTATATTGGCCACAAGAAGACAGCGGCTAACTACGGCATTAATGAAGGGAAATTGCATGTTATTGCAGTCTCTGAGGGGTGAAATAGAACTGTCCCGTAATTACATTATTCTGGGATTTGTTTGCATTCTGAATATTCACAAATTTGGCATGATCCTAGGAGGATGGTAGCCACGCCCCTTAAGGCTGCATTGAATGGCTATGCCCTGTTGCCCTGCACCTCTCTACATTCCCCGCATGCGGCTTCCTTTCATCGTGTTGCCTTCCCTCGACTAGTTCCCCATGGTTCATTTGTGTTTCTCTTTCCTTTTTCCCTCTCTGCCTCCCTCGCCCCTTTTTCTCTTTTACTCCTCCCCCTTCTTCTTTTTTCTTCTTTTTTTTTCTGCACCCAGGCCGTCCGGTCAGTAACTTCTTTGACGTAATTAAACAACTTTTTTCAGACGAGAAGAGCGGGATGGCCGGCCACTCGCCCGGCAGCCCCACCAAGCCTAAATCCGGAGGCAAGCGGAACGAACCGGGCCCGCACGAGCCCGGGCACCGAGGAGAAGCCAAGTGCCCAGGGGGCGGAAGCGGCAAGGAGAAGGCAAAGGCTCCTACTTCCATCAACATTCCAGAGCGGCCCTAGCAGCATCATGTTGTAATGAGCCAAAGCAAAATGAGATTTACCAGTCCCACGGGAGGGGAGGCAAAACATGAAATGTTTGACGGAACAATTAATTCTTAGGGGGGAGGGCAGGTTCTGAGATTCAAAAGCATGACGGCTTGACCTCCCCCCCCCCCCGCCCATGGGTAGACTGGTTGTGTATGATGGAATGACTGTTGATATGTATATATATTTATTTATACATATATATTGCATACTACATAGTTATATATACATTAAAGCACTAATATGCGACTGGGCACGTAATCAAAGTTTTCGCCACACATGATGATGTTGTAACCCTGAGTTCATCACCTACATGTGCAGCAAAATCTTTACTGCGAGCCCACTTAGATATAAGTGTTCTGGAGAGGGAGGATCACATAGATTTGTTTTCAAGCCCCAAACCAATCGCACTATAAACATTAGACTTTTTTGATTTTAAAGGCATCCAGTTCTTAACTGCTGTTATTTCTGCCCGCTGATGTTCCGGAGCATGCGTAAGGAGCCCGGCTTTGCATTTTTCTTGGGTCGGGTGTGTCCTGTGACTGAGTAGACAACTGGTCAATAAAGTGTGCCAATGCACTATTTCTGCAATGGACCACAATGACCATCAAAGAGTTTGGGCATCCAACAGCAGGAGCATGCGTGAAGTCAAAGAACCGGGGTGTTGGTAAGGTAGGGATTGGTCCTGACTGCCAGGTATACAATTTGCACTCTTGCAAAGTCCCTGATTAAAACAGTGTCCCCACATCTATGCTTATTGATACATTAATATCCTGCCCGCGTGAGAAGCCCCTCATTCTTTCACTCCCATTTATGTTGTCTGTGTGGCAAAGGGTGATGGGCATATAGGGACATCTGAAAATGGCCAGAGAGACTGGTACCTCTGGAATTCTGGTAGGACCAGCCCCAAAGAAGCTGCTTGTCAGGTAAACCTCACAAAGTCGACTGCCTCAGTCCTACCAACCTCCCGAGGGGTTAGCTTATTAGGAAATATATCATAGGTCAGTTTGCCTTACCTGTGAGTGATGTGTGTGTTTCCTGTTTGTGTCCTCGTTTTCTTAGTTTTGTCTTCCATACATCACTCCTTCTGACATCATGTCTCTTCCCATCACACCCTCTTTCACTGTCTTCAAGCCTTTCTAGTGGCAGGGGAAAGCCTGAGGAATGTTCCAACTCTGGTGAAAGGGGTGTTCTGCCCACCAAGCCGCCATTGCCTGCAGATGAAGACCTTCAGGAGGAAGATCAAAGAAGTTCCTTTGTGATAATCCAGAACTGTCCATCACCATCACAAGTTCCTTCTTGAAGGTGCCTGCTGGGAAGCTTCCACTTATTGAGGCCAAGAGAAAAGGGTACACATCGCTCCTTCCTCTAAGCTTCCTACAAAGTTGGTCAATGTTTGGGAACCAAGCGGCTAAATGTCCCTTATTTTGAGGGCTTTGTTCTTCTTTTTATAAGAAATTATCTGAGCCTAAGTTCTCTGATGTTCCCCAGTGCAGTGAATGGGCATGATCTGTCTCGAAAAGGAGTTGGCGATAATTATTTTTCATCTGCTGATTTTCTTGACACTCTTGTCTGAAAAGAACTTCTGGTGCCAGTCAATCCTCAGCCCCATCACACACAACCACAATATCTGAAATTCCTCTGATCCACCGTAACATGAGCATGAAAAGCACTACATGCCATGGATGACTTCACACCGCTGTGTTCTCAATCCAGTACTTTTCTCATGCATCAAAAGGGGGCATGTCAAGTACACTGTAAAAAGGAGTTTGACTAGGCAGATCCTTGTTTTGTAAAGCAAGACAACAGTTCACACAAGCACTTGCTGCGGGTTTCCAAACCAATGGATTCTCCAAGTCTAATTTCCTTGGTCACCTCAGAGTTTGTGGTTTTTGAAGAAAGGGGGAAAGGATGCGGTGCAGCAGGCTGTTGGGGCTACAATTGTGGTGTCCTTGTGATGATAAATATATAAGCTAAAGCATCAATTTCATAGACTTTGAAAACAAAGAAGAGGCTCTTTTTTCTCATGGACAATCTCTTCCAGGAGCTTTTTTTTGTAAAAAAGTAAAAAAAAACAAAGATGTATCTTTTCTTCCGTTTCCATGTTATTTTTGCTGCTGACAGGGAAATGGAAAATCCTCCGTGAAAGAACAAAAAAATACAATTGACTTGCAGCCAAATTTGATCTCCATGGAAATTCACAGAACTGGACTATTCCTCACTGAAGAGGTTGACGGTGATGCTGCTGTGTCCTCAGTCTGTTTTTGTCAGACCTCTCTGCAGGATGGGAGTTAGGAAGTGTGCCCATGAATGGGACCATTCTGCCAGCTGGGAGCGGGGTAAAGATGCCCCTGTGAGAGTGAACCAACCCAGTCGAATTGTGTCTAGGGGCACTATTTTCCACATGGACTGCAGCCCTTCTGACCTTGGATGGAAATGAAAGGGGAAGGGTGAGCGAAATTGCATTCCAGAAGCAGCAAAGCAGCAGGAACTAGTTCTGGACGTAAATGGCAGAACCTCAACGCAGCCATTTTGTCATTTAATCGCAGTACTGCTTTCTGCCTATATCGATCCCCCAACATCCCTCTCAGTCTGAGGCAGGATTGTGCACAGCCAGCAGCAGGAAGCGAGTTGGGCACATGCCTGTGGAGGAGCAGGATCCCACCACCAGTGAAGGTGGGGAGGAGAGTTCAGGCTGCCTCCTTCCCATTGGCCAGACAACCTTGAATGCAACTGAGTTTTTGCTGCCCAGTGCTTCAGTGAATGTATACCAGTGTTATTTATTTGCGACGTATAATTATTTAATTTAAATGCTTATTTATCACATGTGTTTTATTTTCTTTATTTTTAATGTTGGGGGTCAGGGCCAGGGGATGCTATTTATTTCCTGACACAGTTAAACAATGTCCATCTTACTGTAAAAGGAAGGGGATAGTATGAGGAGGGTAGTTGTGGGGGTGGGTGGGTGTTGGGATGCCCGGGAAATGTAATCTCAAAGATATTGTAAACTTAAAAAAATGAATGCAAAACATATTTTTATAAAGTTTTTTCTGGGGTGGGAGCGGGAGGGTAAAAGGGATGAGCAAGTGGCATTATTGTGATGTTCGGTTTAAGTTATTTTCTCGACCTGGGTATTTATATGCACATATATGTATCACAAACAAGACCGTTCCCGGTTCATTATGCGGGAAAGGTTTCATAAGTCCATGTCACGACAGAGGAGGGGGCGCAAGGGGATGGAACACTGGCTTTAAGAATATTTTAAACAGTGATGTTCCTGGCCTTCCACATTTTGGCTTTTGCAGATCGAAATCGGCCTGTCGCGCCTTTGCACCTTAATGGCTGGTGCTGACTTCAAAAAGCAATACCAGGCAACGCAAAATGTCGACCCAAATAAAAATAAAACGTTTAAAAAATAGCATGACTTCAAGATTTTCTTTAACAAACGGCCCTCATAAAATTTGCCTTTTGTGTATTTTCCTTTTATCAGTTATTGAAAAAGTGTTTGTCTGAAGACAATTATTCTCATGTAGGGCTGAATATTTGCTTTTGTTGTACAAACAAGCATATGGTGGCAGTTTAGAGGTATTTATGCAAAAGTTTCACCCTCATCTCTCGCAGGCCCTTGAAGGCGAGGGGCTAAGTGTCTACAGACAAAAACACCTTTCTGCCTCCATTTTGTTGGTCAATATTGAGTGACCTTCAAACAAACCTGAGCCCTAAAAGATCTTGACAAAAGCTGGAATCTGGAGGAAGGTGGTGGAACTTGAAAAGATACCCAAGCTAGTGATTACTTTTACATCTTGCCTGTGACAAAATGATTGAAAACACGTTTTCTTTTAATTCTGATTGTACCCAAATAATTTATTTTCAAATTGCAACCAAATATTTATGAAATTTAAACTGTCTACAACCTGACAAATTCACATTCTCTGCTGGGAACAAGATCCAATGCTGGTCATGAGTCCATTTCATCTTTGTGGATTTTAATTGGTGCAAGTCATGCAGCACCTGAATAAATACATGTATGCATTGCCACCTACAAAGGGGTAGAGAATAATCTGGTCTGTTACAAGTGATCAGCAATGCAGTATGTTTTCTGTTTCTATTACAGAGCCCCCATGTGGCATTCAGGATCCACACCCTTGTGTCTTAGAAAATCAGGTCAACCCTGTATTGCACCACGGAGGCTTGTGGGTGGAAACATTTTTCTTGCAGAGAAGATATTGCTGTGGGGCAGGATGGAGGCGAGAGAACAGAGTAGGGAGCATGAGAAAGGAAGGGCATTTCCTCTGCTGCTCTCTTTTTGGTGTCTACTTTGCTGCCATATTTCCTGGAGTTGTGTGCTAGTCCCAAAGAAAAAGATAGCGATGCTTCCATGGCTGACACCTAGGTACTACTATAAAGCAAGGAGTGTTTTGTGTAATACACACACATTGCCTATAACCATGTCTTACAGTTCCTGCTTCCCTTTACTTTCTCCTCCCATCCTCCTCCCGCTTTTGACCCTATTCCTTTCTTTCTTTTCATTCTTTATTGGTATTAATTACTTGGTTTTAGAGTGTCCTTTATGTTGCACATTTGTTGTCTATATGCACACTTCGTTTTGCTGTTTTTTTCTCCTCTCCTTGCTCCCTCCGACTTTCCTCCGGTTGTTGTGTTACAAGTTCCCCTTTTTCCCCTCCACTAACACCTTTCTTTTCCTCATGTTTCCATTTCCTTCTCTCATCTGTATTGCAACTTCCCTGCTCTGTTCTCTCTCTCTCTCTAGACTGCACCCTCTCTGCTTCGTCTTCTCCTCCCCACTTACCTCGATACCCTCCGTCATTTCCGCCACACATACCTGTTGTGTTCCGTCCAAACTTCACAGAAGACGGGACGTAGAATAAGCTAAACACGTGCACGAGGAAACTCTTAAAGTTGAAAAGGTGTAGGCTGGTTGGACAATGGCCGCCCACCTTCACACAGTGTTGGTTTGTTTCTTTTTTACATGATAAAACAGAATTAAACGAACTGTTCAGCAATACCAAGAGCGAGCCTGATTTTGTACATTCTCTCCAAAGTGAACTGACACCATGATGTTATAAAATGGCGCAAAATGGATAAACAAACGGACTTGTTGACATGGAGGCCTTCCTAATGTATAAAGATTACACTAAGCAGTTCCAAAGGCGAGTCGAATAAAGATGTCTAGTAAAGAAACTGCCTGACCCTAAATTCTTTGTACAGAGATCTGGTGGAGATCCTTTAAGGTACTGTGAGGGGGGGACGCAGGGATGACTGTAAATCTGAAATGTATGAGGCCTATGAGTGATGCTCCATTGAAGCCAGACTTATGGCAGAACCAAAAATATCAGTTATTTGGGACAGTTTGTTCTGAAATCGTTTTTTGCGTTTGAGTCGAAGTCAATTAACGTATACTGTTTGTATCTGTGTTTTGTTGCAAACCATGACAAATTAAAAGAAATAACCCAAAAAAGGTTTTTAAAAAAGGGAAAATTCAAGAAATTTGGTCCTGATTATATGCAACACAGCATATAGCCACCAAATACTAGCTCTTTCGCAAAAGTGACTTCCTTATCCAGTACAATGGTGGATTGCATGCAGAGATTAATTCCAAGAACATACAGTCAGTTAGTTTATCCTGAATTAGCATAATCTACGCCCACACCCGATTTAAGCATCACTGATTATCACTATATCTGGCCACATATTGTGAAAAATAACAGATTTCTCTCGTCTGCTGAGGCCCACACTGGAATGTGGGTGAATTGGGCAACTAAACTTGCCTGATCTTCTCTGGCTTCTACTGCAGATGTGGACTGGGAAGTACCAATTACTACTTTAGCTGTATAATTCAGGGTTTCAAACTTGGAGCCAGCAGTGACTATTGATAGTTTGTGATCATCGGCCACTGTGATTAAATGGATGAAATACTCATATACAATACATATAACACTAGGAAGAGTAGACAACCCCGACACACGTGTGATGCAAAATGATCCATACGGCAATCCATGAATGTAGAATGATACCTGGGGTTGGTGCTGCTGCACTTGAAAACATTCAGTGCATTAAATGGGTATAGCCATGACCTGCATTGCCGTCCGAAGGAATGCCCACTCTGCCCAACCGAATGCTTTTTCTGCTTCAGTTAAGACGAGAGCCTGTGGGGCATCGTTTACATCTGTCCAAACGAGAAAGGTTATGGCTGAATGTAAAAAGTAAATTTAAAAAAATGGCTCAATCCACCTGAAGTTCCAGCAGTCACCAAAAGCCCTCACAGTTTTCTGCATCTGAAAGTGTCGGAAAGGCAGGGCATAATGTCAACCAGGGACCTTGAGGTGACTTTCTCGTACATACCCCAATATCTGATTCCAAAACCAAACTTTCTTGCCTTTTGTCTTTTTTTTAGTGCCATTTTGCCTTCTTTAGAGTTCGTCCTCAGACCAGAAGATGCGAGAAAGCTTGCCATCTATGTAAATTAGACTTAGAAGAAAGTTGAGGGGGGTACTAAACTCAGCAGAGTAAAAGTTAGGCTGGGTTGGCAACTTTACATGCTCTCAGTGGTCTCCACATCAAAGAGGGAGTTACTAAGGATCCTGAGGTGGTAGGAGGTGGAACCTAATTCATACAGTTCCTGAGACATGAGATTAAATCCTTGGTGCCCACTCCAGTGAGAAACAGCACCATTCCACTTTGTCATTTAGCTGTGGATGGATCCCTGCTGACAAAGCCTAAGACTTTCTAGCAACCTAAGAGAAACAGACATACCATACAGAGATACCAGACACCCAAAGAAGAAAATAATTCAGACTGACACTGTGTTATGCCTTTAGGCATACTGGAACCTGGGATTTGTAATAGAGTTCTTCTCAAGTGTGAGAATTCCATGATTGGTCAGTTGAAAGACTGACTGGTCAGGGATGACCACACGAGTATTGTTACCTTAATAAAGACTCCACCTTTACTAGCATATAGAAGTGCAAAATATGTTAGCAATGAGTTAGCCAACCAAGTACTTGACTGAGCCCGATCGTGGTAAAGTTGAACTCTGTGAAGCAGAGCATTTGAAGAGAAAGTGTTGGACGCTTAGGAGCACACTGAAGACATTTTGGACTGCCTATATTAGACTGAGAGCTAATAAGACCCACTCTGGTTCATCATCCAGAGGGCGTACGCATGTTTCATTTGTCTCAAGTCTGCATAAGGGTAGTGGCCTTTATCGGTTGGAAAAAACAGCCTTTTAATTCAAGCGGCAGTCAAGTAGCATTTTAACCCAGGATTTGAAGTCATAATATCTACCTTTATTCATCTAACATGTGAAGAGTGAGGAGAATACATTTTTAAATTAAACTTGTTGTTGTACAAAGCGCATGTCAGTGTGAGGACACTGTGGCCATGGATTACAGAACTTATTTATAACTGGCAAGCAGATTACCTAGCTCTTTGGCTGAGCTGCACAAGCTACCCTGTCAACTGGGGTAACAAAACGTTCCAAACCAGCCTGCTTCCCCTCAGTAACTCTCACCCTCAACATCACACCCCCCAAACATTTCTGAACTGCACAAAACCTTTGAAATGCCATGCATCCTTGTGGTCCTCACACCAAAACCCACATTAACCATCTTGTCAAGCCTGCCCACTCTTGGACCAGTCCCATGCCCCAAATCGTGGCTCCATTTTTCTTTGCTCATTCTTACATCCCCCCCATGTTTCCCCCAATCAGTTGAACAGATTGCCTTCCTCCTCATGTTCACCAACAACAACAATCTACAACATTAAGAGCACTTTAACAATAAAACACGCCATCCCAAACTCCACCAATATGTACCAGGGTGGGTGGTGGGTTGCAGCCTGCTGGGAGGCGCAAAGAAAAATGCGATCACCGCGCGCTAATTACAGCGTCGTTCCCTCTCCTTCCTCCCAACCTCCCCGAGCGTGGTGTGTGCTGCGGCGCCTCCTCTTGGGGCCCTGATTGGGAGGAAATAATCACACCACTCTGCTTGCTATGAGTGCAAAAGGCTGCTCTATTTACAACTGGCAAGCAGAGTACCTAGCCCTTTGGCTGAGCCACAAAAGCTACACTGTTAACTGGGCTAACTAAAAGTACTTAACCAGCCTGCCTCCTCTAAGTAATTCCCACCCCTAACATCCGGAACCCCTAAAGACTTCTAAACTGCACACAACTTTTGAAATCCCATGAGTCCTTGTTCTCCTTGCACATCATTTGCCCTCTTGTTGAGTTTGGCCACCCTTGGACCAGGCCCTTGTTCTTGCCCCAGAGCTTGGCTCCAGGGGGGAGTAGCTTGGTCAGTAAGATTGGGGGAGAGGATGAACTTCAGGTTTTCTAACAATCACACAGGCATTTAATGTTAAAATACATTTTACGACGAGCAGGGTGCCTGAGAGGAGCTTAAGGGGCAGTGGAAAGGGAGAGGAATGCAGGTTGGTAGGGGTACAGAGTGAGGGAAAACATGATATTTTGTAAACTAACCTACATTTTTAAGACTTTCTAAATAGAGAGCGGCAGAGAGTGTGTGTGCATTTTTGTCTGTGAGTATGTCAAACTTCCTGGTGAAATCCGACAGACACATCACCCTACCCGACTGAAAGCACCTGTACCGAACTATGTACCAGAAAATACATTTATTAGGGGGGATATAACACCCCAAACACTCACACTGAAGCTATGCCCCTGCTTGGCTCCATTCTTCTCTCTCTTACACCCCTCCCCCATCCTCCCAATCAGCTGATGAGTTTGCCGTCCTCTGCCATCAAATGATTCTCCATGAGGTCTCATTTCTGCCCCCCCAACTCAGAGCTTCTTAACCTTCCAGTGGTCTTGTCAGTCCTTCGAAATACAGGTTATCTGCTAAGACAAGTAAAGCCCATCAGCCTGAACATATGAGGCACTATCACCTGCACCCCCTCACTTTGCAGAAACCAGTTTTCTCTCTATTCAGCTCATTCCTGGCTCTATTTATCACAGCAGGCTGCTGTGTGCTCTTGCACACCCTTCTAGGCACCAACTTAGTATAGAAAACCTCTATGGAAAACAAGCTGACCTTCAGCAAATTCAGCCCAGGGGATTGCGCCATATCATTCTCCGGCAGATGACTGACTAAAACATCGGGCTTGCCCCACTTGGCATGGTACTCCCACAAGGCTGACACCAGTTGCCCCAACGCATCCCACCAAGGCCAAACAAAAGCATCTTGGCGCCATCTTTTTTCAGTCCCACTGGTTGCCTCCAAATTGCCTCTTGGCCTGCACCCAGACCACTCCACCAAGGAGTGCGCACAGATCTATACATCCCAACAGCAAGGAGCATCTGCCAATAAAGCAGTCCTTTCCCCACTGAACATATCTCCACACTCAATTACTCCACCACAAACCCAAACCCTTCAGTCTGTCTTTCCCCATCCCCAGCCCAAAGCCCTCCATCCCTTTCCCTATCCGAAACAAGTTAGTGTCAAAGTTTAGTGGCGGCAAGCCAGAAGCCCATAAACATTTCCTCAGCACTCCCACCATCGGCCCTAATCTTACTACAAAGCTATTCTTGTGCAAGAAAATGGGACCCTTACCAAAGCCCCTTACCTCCAAAAAGGCCTGCAACTAATGGCAAACCAATGCCTCACCTGAACAGTATATGTGCACCACTGCCCCTCTACCCTTCTAATCATTCTTTGACCTCCTCAAACGCATTTCAAAACCCTTTGTACGCCACATAAGAATTGCCAACACCAAACCTGAACTCCCTTTCCCACTTACCAACTCTGAAACCCTAAAAGCACCAAAGTGAAACTGAATAGTGCTCTGAAGAGCTGCGCTTCACTGGCAGAAGTGCACACGACTCTTACCTACTCTACTATGGCCCTCAGGACCCCTATCGAAATCAAACACCTTACATGGGGCACCTTGCCATGAAGTTGGGACCAGCCATCTAACACTCTCCGAACCAGCTTTCCTCCACATGGGTCAAAGCCCCATCACTTCTTTCCCTAGAATTCAACACCTGCCAGCTTGCTCCCTATGTTAATTGCAAATAAACCCCTCTCTATCTGACCCAAAATTGATTCTAGCATTTCCCCGTGTCTCAACCCTAACCCCACTCTGTCACAGCCACGCCATCCAGTGGAGTGACGAAACCTGAGGGGGCCCCCCTGCAAGGTACATGGAGGGGCCCCCCTCTGGACTTCATCAAAAGCTCTCAGGTAATACTGTGCTGAGGGCTGCGGGGGCCTATGATACCCCATTGACGGCATCTGGCACGCAATGCTATGTACTCCCTCCAGCCTTGTTAAGACGTCTTCCTTGTGGACTCTGCCAGCGAATATTCCACTAGTGTGTATGTTTTCACAGCCCTATGACCTTCCTTCGCTGCCTTCTGTGCTAAACTACGGAACCTCTCCCACTGTGAATGAGAAAGTGTCAAGGGCCCATGAATGGTTGTAGGCACAAAGGAGAGGAGGACCCAACAAGAGGAGGAGGAGACCTGGAAGGTTCAGTTGTATGGAGGTTTATTATACAGGGATAAACATAATCCAAAAAGAAATAGCGGCCACCAAGTACTGTCAGGGGCGAGGAGGAAGGAGAAAACAAAACTGTCTCTGTTGTCCAGGGTAATTTCGGTGGCTGGAAGGCTTCAGGGATAACTCCACTTGCTTTCAGCTCCGGCAGGGGAACATTCGGGCGTTATGTAAAATAAAACAACAAGAGCCACAGGTCAGTGGAATGTACGACGGAGTCGCATTTAGCAAGGGAAGGGGGTGTGCGAGGGTTCACTGCGGACCACCACCACGTGTAATCAACCTAGAGGAAAAAACGGTGCCCACCCTCACAACCTACCCGTTCCCGCCCCGTGAAAAAGAAAGCCCCCGCAGACGACGGCGTACCTGCTCCAGCCACACTCCTCCTGGAGAGTGGCGAGGCGACGCATGGGGTCATTGGCCTCCTGGCGTCTGAACTTTCTCCTGCTCCTTCTCCTGGACCTCAGGACTGCCGGTTGACTCGGGATACAGCAACTGTTCCTCCGGTTTTCTCTCTCGGTCGTCTTCCTCACTCCGTTCTCTGGCTTGCGCACTTCCTGGTTCTCGCTCCTCCTCTTTCACCTCGGCGATGCCTCCTGATAGGAGGAGAGGGTCCGATGTCCCGCTTCCAGACACGTCCTCCTGCAAGTCCCCAGCGGTCTTAAAGGGGCCAGCCCATTCCTGTGCACGGAGGAGGGTTAAAACGTCAATATCGGGCATGATTTGTGGGGCCCACTCCCCAGGGATTCCATGACAGAAAGTAAATCAGCCAAGCCATTGTTCAGACCCACAAGGTGCTTAGCTCGAAACAGGATGTTCTTCCCCAAGCATAGCAATACCAATTCTCTCATAATCTTCAACACTCACGTATCTGAAGCAGTCATCCGTGTCGCATTGTCAGACACAGACATCACCCTCCTGTTCCTCACCAAATCACCCCACAAACGCACTTCCAGAAGTCATTGACAAATTCCAAAAAGGCAATACTGTGGTCATTGACCTTCCAAGATTGGGGACAGCCCTCTAAACACCAAAGCCCCTCCCATACCACTCCAATATCCCCCGCTCCCGAGGCATCCCAAAAAATCTCCACCTTCAACATCATTGGGTTACTTTGTAGCCACATGGTCGGTCACTCTATTATAACCCACAAAATAACGCTTTCAAACCAACGTGTTATCTGTCAGTCGTCTGGACAAACGAATCCTGTGAAGTGGCTTCACAGCCTTCTGCATCGGAAAGGCAAAGCTTCTGCAAAAGGCATGGTCTGTGACCACCATCCCTAATTTTAAAATTCAAATAGCCCAACAGTTTTGGCGCCAGTCGCAGCTCACACGTCCCTTTCTGTAGTATCTCATCAATCATAGCATTAAGCACCTCCAACTTGCAAGCTGCAACACCATTGCCACTGAGTCCAACTCAGTCCCCAAAAATATCAGCATAGGTGCTGGTCCCCCAGTCTTTTCAGCTGCTAGTGGCATGCCAAAATCGTCCGCACCAACTGCCAATGTCCTATCAATCATACACACTCTCTCTTTACCCCTGCTGTCCCTTCTAGCAAGAAATCATTCAGGTAATGAATTCCCCAATCAAACACTGCTACTGTTCGAACCACCCATACCAGGAAGGTGCTAAATTCTTTTAAACACTGCACACGCAACTGATCATCCCATAGGCATGCACTTGTCAGCAAAGTAACCAACCTGAAACTGTATTCCCAACAAGTGGAAATCATCCGGGTGCACTAGCAGAAGTGAAAAGTCGATTTAATATCTGCCCTGGCCAGTTCTGCACAGGCCCTCACCTCTGCACTAACTGAATGGCCATGTCTACACTGGAATATTACTCCACCTGGTCAATGAAATCATTGACAAACGCCCTTCAAGCCATGACAGATGGTGCATCAGCCGGAACTCCCCTGGAGCTTTCTTTGCCACTATCCCTAGTGGAGACACCAGCAGATCCCTGAACAGCAGAATCGGAAATGGCCCTACCATCCTTCCCTGACTCAATTCTTTCCACAGCTTCATCCATACTAGCTCCTCTATCACTTTGCAGGACTTCAGATTGTCTGCTTGTCGACCCACTCGGGGATCCATGTAAGGCATGCAAAAACCAAAATGAAAACCCTCTCACAAGAAAGCTGCAGTTCAGGGCCGGACTGGGAAAGGCTACCAGCCCTGGTATGGTGCTGCTTGACCGGCCCTGGGAGCTGGGGTGGGGGGAGTTGCTAGCAAGAAGCTCCTGCTTTTCTTACAAGGGGCCGATATTGCAGCACTGCTGCAAAACCAGCCCCCAGTGACAAAAGCGCCCCACGGGCACAAAACCGGCCCCCACCCCTGCGGCCTACCGGGGAAATGCCCAGTGCCCGCTGTGGCCAGTCCGGCCCTGCTGCTGTTGCACCATCAGGATATCTCTTCAACCATGGTGGATACTCCGGTTTGACCAGAGTATCTGCCTTTTGCTGGCACTCCTTTGCCATCCCTACTGCACTGTCCTGCCAGGATCGGCTTGCCTCCTGCTTTGCCTGCTGCCACACCTCGAACAGACATGATGAAACTTATAGGGGTATCTATAACAGACTTTCTTGTTGAAATTCCAGCAAGCCGCCATGGGGGGCTGCTTGCCCGCCCCCACCGCACTCTGTGTGGGATAAATTGGAAAGGGCTGGTAAGGAATAGGCAGCCCACTTGCTGTATGTGCCATTTGGGCTGACCTCATAGGTATCATGTACTATAGCCAAAGCTCCTGGTCAATATCCCCCGGTGCTATCATCAGCCGGACACTCTTCCATGCCCTACACTGCCCGTCATATCTTAACCACGCTATTCCCCCAAAACTGATCCTGGCTGTCCTAATGCCATCCATGTACTTTCATATGGCCACACTCTTCTCTGGAGACTTTTTCCACAGGATGCAGTGGGCTCAAATCAAAATGCGTTCACCGCGTATGCACCACAGCTACATGGGCAGTCCTCCTTCCTCCCAACCTCCCCGAGTGCGCTGTGCTGTACGCACACAAGGCCCTGATTGTTCGACAAAAAGACTGACAGATAATTTATTTACCTTGCCAGTTCTGGATTACCAAATAGGCAAAGTAGGCACTGGCCTATGGGCCCCACTCCTTTTAGGGGGCCCATAACAATGGATCAAAATATTAATGATTTGATCTTGAAAGAAAATTACAATCAAACTTCCTTAAATTGTTTACAAAAGATAGAAAAAAAATTAATCAACTCAAAGAAACGAAATCTTTACATTAAAGACTCCACCGAATACGACGTCTTGTAAAAGGTAGACTTCCAAGATATCCTGAAAGATTTCACCGTAAACAAATTGAGGTAAGTGAATATTTAAAGTTTTGCTGCTTTATTAAAATTGGGGAAAAAAATGTTTAATAACAGTAATAATTGTTAATATTCAGTTTTGTGTAATAAAATTGGTTTATTAAAATTGTTGGTTGGTAAAATAAAAAACATATTAGGAGATCATTTGCGAGGGGGGCAGGAATTTTCGACTGCCTAGGGGCCTCCACAGGGTTTAATCCAGCACTGAACCTTGAGATCAGAGATCCAGAGGGTACGCTGGCTGTAATCAAGGTACTGGCATATGAGCTGCTGGCTGCCTGAAATTGGAGATACCGAGTGTGAGCTGCCTGTGACGACGTTCAGGGGATCCGGGGGGGTCACATTGCATTAGGAGTCCTTATTTGAGGAAACCATGTTAGCAACCTCCCATATGATACAAATGCCGGGCTTTGGTGTATCCCCAGCAGACTTCTTTATTTGAGCAGGGCTTACTTGATCAAAGTAAACTGGCAAAGGCTCAGTGTAACATAAAAAGCACACTTTGCTGGATTCTTGGCAGACTACAAATTGTGCCATCTTTATACAACATTGGAATCTGTTCATGAAGTATTCTTATTAGAGGAAAGTAACTTGGCAACGTCCAATGCTAGCATTTACAAAGAATATTTGGGAATAGGAATTCCGCAATTCTAGCGGCAACCCTAAACCTACTGTAGGACTGTGTTTCACCTACTGGAGTACTCTCAGCACGTTAATAATATTTTCCCTGTATCGTAATCGTCACTATGTCATTTGCAATTTTCAACATGGAATCTGCTGCTGTTATTCCCAGGGACGGCTCCTCTGTTGAAGAGGAGGAGCGTCGCCTCACTTAAAACCCCCCAAAGCCCCAGAGATGAAAAATAAAATGGCAATTAATTTCCATTTTATTTTTCACGCCCGTTCCTGAACAGAGAGTCAGGACAGGGGCGGGGCCGCTGCTGACTGACAGCAGCAGGGAGGAGGGTGGGCTGGCTGTGCACTGTTTAAAGTGTGCATGCCTTTTTGGCTGGCCATCTTGCGATGGCCACCCACACATGCGCACTTTAAAAAGCTCTAACGTAGCTGTCTTGAGACAGCTGGGTTAGAGCAAGCCAAAGCCTCCACATCGCTGTGTAGTGCCGAGTCAGGCCGTTCCCACCAATCCTAGTGCTGCTCTCATGCTGGTGAGAGCAGCACCAGGATTGGCCAAGGGAGTTTCCTGCTGGCCGGGCTGCAGCCCCAGAAAGAAGACGTCTGGTGCAGAGGACGTTGTGTTCATCTTCAGGTACGTTTAAAAAAAATATATATATTTTTGCGTGGCCACCCCCCTGTAGATGCCAGCCACCACTGGTTATTCCCCTACCTCTATTACTTTTCATAAGCTGGCCTTCCACCCATTGAGTGGGAAAAATGGGTGGAAATCTTTGAAAGCTTTAGAGGGAATGTATGGACAAGGATTTCGACCTGTGAGAAAGAAGGCTTTATTATTAAGAGCCTTAGGAAGAGAGGATCAGCACATATTCATGGTTTTGCGTGTTTCTCTTTAACTTAACGGTCATCCCATTGGGAATGTGTATAAAAGAGCAAAAATGAGACTTAAAATTAGGTGCCAAAGACGTTATTCTAGCAACAACCTGTTTCAAGCTTTATATGCAACCCCAGAAGGTTAGAGAGCCAGTAAATGAGTTTGTGGCTAGGCTACACAAATTATAAATAAACTGTTAATTTGGTACTGTGGCTAATGAGCTCATCAGTGACAAGCTCATAGTTCAATGCAGTAGCAGAAAATGCAGGAAAGGATATGGGCTGCGAGGAATCCACCATTAAAGGCCAGACATAGCAAAAGTTGTGGAACAATCAAAGTATTGTATGAGGAAGATGGATAGGAGAGATTAACAAAAGGGGTGGGGAAGTTTCATCTGTAGACAAGACCAATGTAATGGTGATGTCAGTGTTTTGGGGAACCTTCAAAGAGGCCAATGACGGGTAGTAAATGGTCTGAGGCAAAAAGAGGATCTGACAAAGAAATAAAAAAAAATGTCACAGATGAAGGACTAGTTTTTATGGCCCTGAGTGTAAAAAGTGTTTTGCTATAAATGGGGTGTGTAAATCTTGTGTCAGGAAAGGACATTTTGCCTGCATGTTTAAAGGATTTGACAGAGGAAATGTAGCTACAATAGTCTCCTTGCATGTTAGACAGAATAGTGAGGTATTTACCACACCTTCTTTTCTGAGTTTTTAACTTGTAAAAGAGGCATAACATGCAGAATCGGTATTTAACACACCAAATTTTACGGTAAACAGTCAAAATATCGAGTTTTTTATTTCGACCTACATTTATATCGAGTTGCAAATATCGTAGGGACAGAATATCGACATCAAGAATATCGGTGACCAGAATATCGACCTGAAGGTAAGAAATATCGTTTTTGTAAATATCGAAGTTAGTAATATCAATAGCAAAAATATCGATGTTAATAATATCGATATTTATGTTAGTGTTAGGTATTTTAGTATGTATTTTATATGTATGTGTTCTACATGTTTTGTTATGTTTTGTATTTTTTTTTAAATATATGTATTAATTGTTTAGACGTTAGTAATTTTTTTTTTAAAGTAAATTTTACGTTTTAGTACCGTAGCGGGTTGTGGGTTTATAGGGGAATAGGGTGGAAAGTAATTTAATTATAGTAAATTAAATCATAATTTTTATAAATTATTAATTATTTTTAATTAATTTTTGCATTTTAGTTCTGTAGCGGGTTGTGGGTTTATAGGGGAATAGGGTGGGAAGTAATTTATTTGTAATTAAGGGGCCCATTACGATGGCGGGCGGAAGCACTACCGCCGTGCTGGCGGATGCAAAAACCACCAGTTACCGCCCGCATGCCGCAGCCCACACGCCCGCCAAATTACGATGCGAAAAGCAGGCCAAACACCGCCGGCAAGCCAGCAACACCGTCCGCCATCAAAGTGCGCCCGCACACGTAGCGGCGCAGCACAACTGACACACACCGTCCGACGAAACACGTCCCGCCCGGCGCATAAATTACGATGCCGCAAACAAACGGCTCCCACGGCAAAGAGACACCGCACGTGAAAGAGAGGCGGAAACACGGACGCAGAGCACGGACAACGAAGAAGCGGCACCCCGGGCATGAATCCAGCACTGCAGGCCCTTCCCATGCTTCTGCTGATGCACCACCAAGGACGCAACGTACCGCGGAGACGCAGGTAGGCACACACACAACAAGTGCACGCAAACAGCGCACACAGTGCAAGGGCGGAAAAAGCGGACAACCCCCACCAGCGCGTGCACACTACACATCCACCATTGCATCCACATATGACACACAGGCCAAATCCTAACATCGCAGAACCCATGTGTACACACCACCTGGGACTAGGAACCAACCACCCCGTCACGGCCCCAAAGCGCCGATGACGCCGCCACACATGCGCACAACGCAGAGGCCAACCGCAGCGCCATGCATGCGTCGCACACAGGGACAGGGACACAACCAAGCAGCACACACATCAGCCCCACCCCGAACGCACATGACACGTGACAGGCCGGCCACAGACATGTCCCCAACGCCCAATTCACGGACAACACCCAACGCCACACAACCGACGCACACATGTCAGTGAAGTCACGCAACAGCAGGACACACCCCAGTGTAACAAACATGGCGAAGCACACAGCGGCGGCAACACCAACTAGGAGAAGCAGGGCTCCTTCGGGAAGAGGAACGCCAGTACCACACTGAAAAACCCATACCACCCTGCCCATATGAACAAGACACATGAAACGGAACACCAAAGAGCCCGGTGACCGACAACAGGTGGCCCAAGAATTACATCCACACACAAGGCCCAACGCAGAGCGGAAAGGCAGGCTGCCGCCCACACAAGGGAGAGCAGACAGCACTGAATGACCTTCCATTCCAACACCGAAACCACAGCCCTACGACAGAAGCCGGTGAATACAGCCATTGTCCAAGAATAGACCAACACAGGCTTGCCGAGGAGACCGACCACAGGGCAGATAGCGCATATCACAGAAGCACACAACGGACGGGGAAGAAAGAAGAAAACACTCCCCATGTCGGCCACATGCAAGTTAATTGGAAGGAGTCACACAGCACTGACCTTGAACTGTCTGAGAAGCATGTGGGAAGAGGGCCCGTGTCCTCCAAACAAGCCAACAGAACACAAGTCCTGTCTCCCCACGACTACACAGAGCTCACAGCAACCCCGGAGTGTGCACATTGCAGACTGCACACACAGCCGGAGCACGCCACCACAACGCACCGCTGCGAAATGGCAACCGCAACACACCTACCCAACTACGCCGAAGAGCTCAAGCTGTACCAAACCAGCACGATACATACATTGGGATGCGATCTCCTGTCCCTGCTGAACGTAAGTTACCGACTGACTTACCGCATCACATTGTTCAGCTGCGTCATGCCCGTCTTCTACTGTCGGAGGTGTCCCTACCAGCATCCCGTCGAGATATGCCTCTCCAACCCGGCATGTCTGAAGGCGGACCTGCTACCACTACTCCTCCCTCTGGACGCACACGACAGGGCCTGCTCTGCCTATGGGGGCATGGCGTATGTGGCCAACATCGCACGCGCACTGAAATGGAACCACTGTGCCTCCACACGACGGATCATCGAGAACAGCTACATCGAATGTCACCCAGCATGCCCCATCATGGTCCTCCAAGGGACAACCTACGAACAACACCTTGACAGCCACCATCCGCTTCATTGGCTGGCAAACATGTACACCACCAATGACATGGAAGCCCTGCTGGACGGCATCGCATACCTGACAACCTGTAAATACGTCGGACCACAACGCAGGTTCCCCGAGTGACCTATGAAGTCCAACCCCGCACCCATGCTCAGCTTCCGCACGGACTGGACAGTCACCACCACAACAGCCATACCAAACGACCGGCAACTGTAACCACACCATCAACGACATCGCCATGACATCGGATATGACCGGGACATGCACACTGTTCCCCATCACATCCAGGAACACCGCATGCATCGTGGGAGGCAGTGGCATGGGCTCTGTGCATCGCACCCACATGGACGGAACTGCACGAACAACCAGGACACGACATGGATCCAGCGCACATGGACACACACACCGCTCAGTGGACATGAATAGGTCGCCTGGAGTCTGTGGGTGCTGCACCCTCCCACCCCCGCCCCGGGAATCCCATACCAGGACCTTTGCATGGACGACAAGTGCATACAACAACAACACAACCCCAGTGACTGTGACATGTCCAGTAACCACCACAGTGCAACAACAAGTGGCATGCCGCTGCATGCACGCAAGCACATGCCCTGATGTCATCTCACATGCACGCGTGCATGAGGAACAACCGCAGCAAACCTGTCACATGGAACTGAGATGGACTGTGCCCATGATGCCGAGCGGTCTGGTAGGCTACATGTATACCGTCTGTGTCAAAGTCCGCAGCTCCGCAGCTATACGTAAATGTACATTAGCACAGCCTTGGCCAAGCAGATGTAACCCCACACCCTATCCCATTTGTAATCATGCTCAGTATATCCTCAATATGTATTCCGCTGCCAGTAGTGTCCACTATACTGCATCACAGAGGACAGAAGACTCAATATAATGTTTGAAACCAGAACTGTCTCCGCTGACTCATTTCACAAGTACGAATGAGAGAGGATGAGAGTATGTGAAGTACACGGCAGTCGTGACATGACCATGTAGTCCACTGGTATTGGATGTCAACGCAAATGAGTAGCACTACTGTGGAAGACACACATGTGTCGTGTGAAGTCGTATGGACGCAGTGCTCAGGTGGGTGGGTGCGACGGGTAGATGCGCACATGCCAAGTTGGAGCACGCCGTGTTGGGAGGGCTCATGAACAGTACACCACCGCTTCCCTGGGCATTGTGAGAGGACACCTGTCGGGGGGAGTGAACACGTGTGTGCACAGCAGCCGGGCACACGTACAAAGCGGTACCAGGCGCACCTCAGCCCACCCTCTGTGGACGAGCTGGATCCTGTTGTGCGCCCGCCATGCCCCTTGACAAGGCACACACAGCCCCAGTCGACCAGGTGTAACCCCAACATAGTCAATCCGCACAGGCGATACAGGGCACGGGATGGCAGTGGAGCATGGTGTGTGAGAGGTCTCCTCGCGCTCCTCCTGGTCATATCACGCAGGCAATAGAACCTCAACGTCCAGCATGGCAAAAAGTCAAATGGAAGTGTAGGGGGACGCACCACAGCACGAGCAGCACTGACGTCACGGGAGGTGGCTCGCACCATCCCATCCATTGCCCATCATACCAACCACGCCACATGCCATTGCGACTAAGTGCAAGCGCGTGCGCCACCACCCCTGAGCCCTCCCCAGAGAGGCCAAAGAGTGAATGTGTGGGCCATCAGCCACAGACGGACGCGGCATGGCCGCAAGGGCAGCCACTGGGTGTCACAGGTGGCGGATCCGGAAGGCGAAGACTGTGATGCATAGTCCATGCAGGCCGGGTCTCCATTTGGGGCACCACGCAGGTGGACGGCGTCCCGCCACACATCATACCCTGAGACAGCCCACTCGTGCAACTGGACCCACACATACACTCCTTGCCCTCTCTGGTGCAAGCTTGGGGCTGCCTGTGCAAGCGCTAGCCTCGCAGGTGAGCATGCATATTGGGGGGCGAGGGGAGGACATGAGGGCTGGGGCGAAGATGACTGTATCACTGTCAGTTAGTACAAGGGATGACCCAGATGTGGAAAGGAAGAGACGTGTCCCGTGTGTACTGCAACTAGTCGCCAATCCAACTACCCCCCATGTCCGGAATGTAAGCCCGCACCTAGGCCCGCCCATCCGCCACATCGAACATACCACCAGCACGACAACCTTCCCATTCGAAACACTGACTGGGGGTGGCGACCAGTGAACAATCATGTGTAGCCTACCCACGCGTACATGTGGGCCCTCCATGATCCATGTCACCTGCGGCAAAGACATGACATGCGCAATGAGGGAAGTGAGGAGAGCTGTCCGCCCCACGCGCAGAAGGTGCATCAGCTCCACAGACCCAGCAGCGAGTCCAGCAGGGGTCACATGTGCAGGGGCAGCTGTGCCTGGTGTGAAGGCACATGCATATAGACAGCACATCGACCAATGTGTAGTCTGCCCACATCCACAGTCCATCATCATGCGGACATAGGAATTGAACACAGGGCAACACATCTTAGTTGGTGCACCCACCGTGACCAACAATGCGCAATCATCGACGTACCCGCCCTGTGCATGGCCCCCCACCCAACGGAGGCACATCCAGTGCCACCATCCCACACACACAAGCCTTCCACGGAACATGCTGTGTCCAATGGTCAGTACAGAGTCAGCGCCCATCTGGTGGATCCTGAACAGGAGACACATGCACACACATGCCAGCTCCCACTATGTACGTCTGCCACCTGGCACGTGCAATGTAACCTCTCACCTGTGACGTGTGACTGCAAGCACACAGCCGTCTTGGCATGGGGCTGTCAATGTGGACACCAGTCAATGTTTCGGGAGCTGTGATCCGTACAGTGCTGTACATAGGGTGCAGTGCTGACACCTACTACTGTCTCATATCCCCTCGTGCCACAGGTCCCACTTGTATTGGCCGCTCAGCCCGTGCCCACATCGTCGTCGTCGTGTGCCATACTCATCCAGCCTCGGAAGCAGTACCATGCACAGCAGACACTCATGTTGCCGTGGCGTTGCCGCTTGACGAATATGCAGTCAGTCCCCATCAGCACGCCCCGCAAGTCATTGGGGCCTAGATCCCCATGTGCATGCACATGGCAGTGGTATGTCTCACTTGCCATTGCCATTGTTGGGAGACCTGTGTAAGTGTATTGTGGCCGTGCCGTCCCAGCTTGACAGCTGGGCTGTGGCTCATGTGCTTGCTCAGTCATGTCAGTGATGTGTATGCGAAATTGCTATGTGCCTTGTTGCTTTGACATGTGTCCTCTGCCATTTAACCCAGGCGGAGACCGAACATTGACCGCCCATACCAATTGCTGGCGGACATGGACGATACAGAGGTAATCAGGAAGTTTCGGCTGGACAGGCCAACTCTGCATCGACTGTGTGCCATGTTAGAGCCCCATCTCCGTCCCCGCAGGGTGTATCCGACTGCTGTCACCCCCACGGCTAAGGTGATGGCCGCCATGCATTTCTTCGCCACTGGGTCATTCCAGCACACAGTGGGCAGTGGAGGAGGGATGTCCCAGCCCATGTTCAGCAAGGTGCTGAGGGATGTACTGGCAGCCATGATGCTGTACCGGAACAGGTACATCAGATTCCCCAGGGCTCGTGAATTGGCGGCAGTGAAGGGTGCATTCTATGCCCTTGGCAGAATCCCACACGTCGTGGGAGCCATTGACTGCACTCATGTTGGCCTTGTTCCACCACAGGCCACTGAGCACCTGTACCGCAACAGGAAGCACACGCACTCCCTGAATGTGCAAGTGGTGTGCCTTGCGGACATGGTGATCACCCACGTGTGTGCAAAGTTTCCAGGCTCGGCCCATGACGCACACATAATGCGCAACAGCATCTTGCCACGACTGATGGCCAATCTGCAACAGGATCGTGGCTGTATTGTCGGTGAGTATGTGGAGTGGTGTAGCGTGCTGGTTGTGCGATGCTGTCCCCTGTCCAGTTGGAATAGCAACGGTTCTCTGTGTCCCTCACACCCAGGTGACTCTGCGTATCCGAATGGGGCATGGCTGCTCAGTCCATTGAGGAATCCTCGCACCCCAGCAGACGATCGATACAATGAGGCACATGGGAGGACCAGACGTGTGGTCGAGCGTACCTTTGGCCTCCTCAAGTCCAGGTTCAGGTGCCTGGACCGCACCGGGGGTGCACTGGCGTACTCCCCACAGAAGGTGTGCCAGATAGTGGTGGCGTGCTGCATGCTGCACAATCTGGCCATTCGGAAGCAGATCCCCCTCATTGTGGATGACGGAGATCAACCAGGGCCCCAGCCCGCAGACCAGGACAGCTCGAGTGAGGTGGACAGCGGAGAGGAGGAAGCTGGGAATGTGCGCCAGCAGCTCATCGCCCGCTACTTCACTTGACGGTGAGTGTCCATGTACGACGGATGATGTGTCTGTATCTATGCAGGTGTGTGTGTGCTGTGTCAGGGTGGCCGTATGTTCACTGCGTGCAGTGTGTCAACGCTCCATGGCCAGGGTAGTATGCCACTGTTGGTGACTGTGGCATTGTGCCCTATTGCTCTGTGCGATGTGTGTACATTGCTTGTAGTTGTTGACATGTACTGTGTGATGGGTGTGTGACACACTCATTGAATGTGCTCCTGTTCTGTCTCCCACCCCTAGGTCCCTAAAGGCCCTCCGGATTCCATTTCCATGCCACGCATCAGGTGCCTTTCCGCCCAAGGTGGCCGTTGTATTCCGTACAATAAAGACACAGGGCACAAACAGCAGTTAGTGAAAAAGGTGCATTTATTACGAACTGTGACATGTGATTGTGTGTAAGGTGATGACAAAAGTGGTGCGTGCAGTGACAATGAGCTGTCGGTCATGGCTGCGTGATGATCAGGGTGTACCCACTGGTTCTATGTCCATAGTCCAACACACACATGCCATCCAGATGGCTGTGTGGAGTGGGATCGTAGAGCAAGTCAATGCAGTGGCTGGTTAAGGAAGGCTGGCGGAAGGCTGGCTGGCTGCCTCACTTGCGACTGGAGCGTGCGAAGTCCTCCCGGGAGATCTGTTTCCTCTTCGGATGGCCCCTTCCACGTTTGGGAGGGGGGTGTGTGGTGGCGACCTGCTGGTGGTGGGTGAGGTGTGCTCACTGGCTGTGGACGCAGGGGAAGTGGACACTGCTGCCCGAGCCTGCGCCCTAGCAGGTGGTGGCGGAGGTGGTGTTGCTGGCCTTGCCTGTGACCCCACCGCCACCACCAGCTGGCCCATGAGGTCCACGAGTTGGTCCATACGGGACACGAATTGGCCCATATGGGCGTCCATGGACCTCAGCACCCCCAGCACCTCCCGCGTGTCAGTAGCAGACCTGGCCCATTGTCCTTGGGCCTCTTCATAGGCCCCAAGGACTCTGTCCATTTGAGGCAGGGCATGGCTCCCAGGGGAGGCTGGCGTTTCCCTGACCCTGCTCCTCCTACCAGTCCTGCTGCCACCGGCCTGCCCACTAGCCACATTGCTCACCACGGTCCTCGCTGTGGCTCCCAGGGTGGATCCAGTCGGCCGGGCCACCACCTGCGCTGGGGCTGGTGCCAGCGAAGACGTGGTGGTGGTGGAGGCGGTGGTGGTCGGTGCGGCGATGGTGGCGGTTGCGGCAGTGGTAGTGGCCGCAATGACCGTGGGTGTGGCCGCAACGACAGTGGCAGCAGGGGACTGGGACTGTTCAGCATCCCTGGATGATGGGTTGGTGGGTAGGAGGGGTCCTGGGGAGCGGCTGGGCCCTGCCACGCCAGATGGGCCAGCTTGGTGGTCCGTGTCCGAAGAGGTGGACAGATCCTCCAGATCCGTGTGTCCTCGTTGGGGGCTTGTAGGCTGGCTGTGCTGGCTGCTGTCTCCATCCCCAGCGTCCAGCAGTTCGTCACCTGTGGAGAGAATGAGATTTGTTATTGTGTTGCACCTGGCGAAGTATGTATTAGTCGTCTGACATTGGCAGTTCGTGCAATCTCGTACATGGGTTTCCCGGAGGCGAGTGTGTGGCTGTGGCATCTGTAGGTGTGTGTGCTAGGCAATGGGACTGTGTGCTGTGCACATGTGGCATGGGACGGATTGGCCATGCCGATGGGTGTGTTGCTTTGCCCCTACTCATTGTGACTCTGGTGTATGCGGGCTCCTGGCCCGTCCTGGGTCTGGTTTGTACTTTGCTTTTGGAGTTCAAATGGAACGCTTAGGAACGCATATGGCAACATGGGGGCCATGCCCCAGATTCGCATTTGGGATGGAATATGCTTTTGGGGTTCAAATGGAACGCTTAGGAACGCATATGGCAACATGGGGGCCATGCCCCAGATTCGCATTTGGGATGGAATATGCTTTTGGGGTTCAAATGGAACGCTTAGGAACGCATATGGCAACATGGGGGCTATGCCCCAGATTCGCATTTGGGAGGGTATATGCTTTTGGGGTACATGCTGTGAGCCATGGGTGCCGAACGTGACATGTGTTGTGGCAGCATGACAGTGCATGGTCTGAGGTGTGTGCATGCCTGACATGCCCTGCATATTTGCTGTCTGTTGTGGTTACTGGACATGGCATTGGACGCATCGTTATGAGTGAGTGATAGTTGTGTGCCAGCCAACGTATTGCAGTTGTCCCATCTCCTTGGTGTGCGTGCTGCCCTGTGCCATGTGCATCACTGCAGTGCTCGGGGGGTGTGGCCCATGTTGTGTGTTGTTGCTCACAGTGTGTCGTGCGCTTAATTGACTTCTGGCACATGGTTGGTCATGGGCATGTGTCTTAGCGTGACTGCTGTATGTG